>VZRR01011466.1:0-35339 GCA_013398015.1 Oreocharis arfaki
CGCCCGGCCACGGGTACGGGCTGGCTGAGGGCGGCGGCGGCGCCGCGAAGGGACCCGAGCAGCCCGCGGAGTCCCGCGGGGCCCGGCCGGGCGGCGGCGGCCCGAAGGGGTGCATGGTCCGGGCCGGCTCCCGGCCCGGCCCGATAAATAGCGGGGACCCCCGGACACCGGCAGCGACCCCTCCCAACGCCCCGCCCGGAACCGCCCCGCAGGTGCGGGGGAAGCGGAGCCGGGACAAGCGGGGGGATTCGGGAAGGGCAGCCGGGGGGACATGAGCGCTGCGAGGATGTGGAGCTGTCGGAGAGAATCCAGAGGGGCACCGGGATGATCAGAGGGATGGATGGAGCAGCTCTGCTGGGAGAGTTGGGATTGTTCAGCCTGGAAAAGGAGAAGCTTTGGGGTGACCTCATTGTGGCCTTGCAGGGCCTGGAGGAGCTACGGGAAAACTGGAGAGAAACTATTTGAAAGGGATGGAGTGACAGGACAAGGGGGGATGGCTTTAAATGACAGAGAGGAGATTTAGATGGGATATTAGGAAAAAATTCTTTACTCAAAGGGTGGGGAGGCCCTGGCACAGGGTGCCCAGAAAAGCTGTGGCTGCCCCTGGACCCCTGGCAGTGCCCAAGGCCAGGTTGGACAGGACTTGGAGCCCCCTGGGACGGTGGAAGGTGTCCCTGCCCATGGCAGGGGGTGGGAACTGGATGATTTTTAAGGTTCTTTCCGACCCAAAGCACTCCAGGATTCTATAATTCTATGAATTTGGGAAAACTAGGTCTGCCTGATCCCACCTTCTGTGTCCTTCCAACAAAGGGAGGAGAAAAATCTCACAGGCACAAGAGCCTCGTCCTGTAGTGAGGAAACTACCAGGAAGTCAGGAAAAGATGTAAAGATGCATAAACATCTTTTGCACATTGCAAAATTAGAAATAACCAGTTTTTATCACGAGGTTTATCTGACTATCAGCTACTTCAGGCATAATTTTAGAAGATCTGCCTTAAGTCACAGAAGTGTGAGGGGAGATATTCCTTCCATTTCGGTGAAGCGAGTTCAGGAAAGAATTTGACCCGAAATATTATTATTTAATTATATAATATTAAATAGTATATATTTAATATGAACTATATATATTTAATAATGTAATTTAATTTCCCTGCTCTCAGTGATTACCTGGAGACATCCAGCAGCAAATTGACCCCGAGGTATCACAGGCACGGCTGCTGTGGGTGCTGCTGCTTTGTTTTCTGTGGCATTTCCTGCCTGTGATATTATTTATTTTAGTCACTGCCTCGTGGCAAACCTGACGTGGGTTTGGCTGAACTTTGGTGGAAGTTGGAGACATCTCCCATGTAAACAAGAGACTTTAATTCGTGTATTTTCTAAACCTCTCCCTTCACAAGCCCGCAGAGAGCTCATTAAATTGTCCCCTTCTCATCTGAGCTGACACCCGAGGACACAAAAATTCACATATTTGTGAATGCTGCCTTCTTTTTGCTGTACAGAAACCCCTTTCCCGGGAAGCAGCAATCCCTGGGAAACACCCAAACACAATTTAACTCCTCGGTGATCTCTAACCCACGGGGAAAAAAACTTCCCGCTATGGAATGCGGAGCTTTTCATAACTTTCCCCCCCTTGTTTTAGCGTTCCACCCGGATTCTCCAGGCGAGGAGTGTGTCGGGTGTCACGACCCAGTGGCTCTTGCGGGTCTCAGGGATGTTTCCAGCCCTGCGGTTGCTCAGCAGGACCTTTCCCAGCGGCTTTTCCACCCGCGCGTGCTTCATCCCCCACATCCCGGGGGATGCTCCCGCTCCGCGCGGCACCCGACGGATACCGCGACTCACCTGAAAAGCTGGATCTGGGGTTATCCCGGCCGCATTCCCAGGGCAAGGCAGCGGGATGGGTGAATCGTGGGGTGGCGATGCCATCTAGTGGCACCGGGAGCGGCTCCCGCTGCTGCTGCTGGCACCGATCCTTGCGGTCCGTGCCACAAATCCCCCAAAAATGGGGTGCGAGCGAGCCAGCATGAAATTTCCAGGCGTATTTCCAGCAAGGAATGGGTTGGAAGGGACCTTAAAGCTCATCCAACTTCCACTAGCCCAGGTTGTTTCAATCTGGCATCGGACATTTCCAGGGATGTGGCAGCCACAGCTTCTCTGGGCACCCTGTGCCAGGGCCTGACCCCCTCCCAGGGAAGGATTTATCCCTCATATCCCATCTCTCTGTCACTTTGAAGCCATTCCTGCTTGTCCACCTTGTGGAAAGTCTCTCTCCAACTTCCAATTATTTCTCTGAATCCTCAGTTATTTCTCGTTGCCAGCCAGTCCAAGACCCCATGTACCCTGAAAATGTCCTGGCAGAGCTCCGGGTTTGGGGGCAGCACAATTCCTCCTCCTGGCGTTGTCTGTGATCCTACAGATCCTACAGATCCTGTTGATGGAAGTGAAATCAGCTCCTCTGCCTGGAGTGGGAATGAATTCCCTGTTCACTCCTCCACTCGGAATGCAGCAAACCTGCAGGAAGGGAGTGAACAGGGGCTGCTTGGGAGATATAAATTCAGAAATTCACCTCAACAAAGCATCCCTGACAAATCTGATTGAAATGGGGGTGGTTTGCCTCAAAAGCATCGGTCTGGTTTCTCCAGGAACAGCAAACGTTGGAAGAAACTCCCCTTATTTAAAAAAAAAACGGGTAAAGAGTGAAATACAACCACACGGTGAGAAAGAACCACCGAGTCTTCTAAAAAAGTGTCCAGAGTTTATCAAAACAGAAAGAAATACAGAAAATATCATAAAGTGTAACCCAAATATTGTTTTGACTTCACAGCTTCATTTGGTCTGACAGCTATCAGCTACAAATTGACATTTTTCAGGTCAATCGGGACAATTTTTAGGTAACAAAGGGACGCTTTTCAGGTCAGTCTGTGCCAATTAATGAGAGTAGCTCTAAAATTAGGATTCAGATAATCCCGGCAATTTAATCCTGAAAAGCAACTCTTCAAAAGAGGCCACTGAGAAAAGTCCTCTGGAGTTTGTCACGTTTCAGTTGCACTCTGTATTCTCATTTATTTTGGTGCCTGACTCCGCCCAGATGAGGCAAGAGAAATTTCGCCTGCATTTTTCAGCCTTTTGTGTCTCAAAATGAGAGAATTTGCATAAACCAAAGGCTTTGGCAGCGAATTCAGCTCCTCAGGTATCGCATTCTGGTGGTTTCAGTTTCTGTACCTGGCTGAATCGTTTTATACCCTCTCATTTCTGTGCACTTCAGGTTGTTGATGAAAATTTGTTGGATTTCAACCATTTCCCCCTGCCCCTCCCACCTTTATCAGATTTTGCCTTTCAATACTGAATTCAATCCGTTCATTTTCTCCTTGCCCACCCAGCAAGAAAAGTTGTAAGAACAATTCCTATTTAATGAAAAGCTTTAGAATGTTCTTTTAGAAACTTTGGCCACTTAAAAAAAAGAGTTTTAGAGCTCAGCTTTTCTCTTGCATTTATTGAGGCTTCTCCTCTGGTCACTCATTGACTTTGTCACCCACGGTTTAAAAAATTTAGGTCAAATATTAGGAATTAATCTCTGCTCAAGAAAACCAGGATTTGATTTAAAGAAAACAAAAGAGGAACCACTGTTGTGAAGTCCTCATGAGTGTTTCCATCATGCTCTGGGATTTATTCCCAGACTGGCTGAGGTTTCCTGAGCTGGCACAGGGACAAAACCATGGATCACAGAGAGGGGTGCAGGCTGGGATCCTGGGAGCTGGGTGTGTGCTCAGCCAAGGATGCCAGCTTGGCCATCTTGATTCCTACCCAAACTTCACCAAAAGATTGGAAAAACTCTTGGTGGTGGTGTCAGAGGTACAACACCAACCTCCTTCCTGCAGCTGGTGCTCGAGGACTACGAGGATTCCCAAACCCCGCTGGAAGCGTCCTTGGCTCTCTATCCTTTTCCTGCAGGATCTGCTGCAGGACAACAGGGATGATCTGTACCTCCCCTCCCTGGGCTGCTGCCATCACTTGGAATCCCCCTCTGCTCACCTGGAGGAAAAAGTGACAACAGGTGAGCTTTGGGGGCTCTCTGTTCCCTGTTTGGGAGAGACTTTGATTTCCCACTGGTTTATGGATCTTTGGGTCCACTTCTGTCAGAGCTGTGTGATTGTAAATTCAAATATACGACCTCTGGCAGTTGTTTCAAGCCCAAACCAACCAGTTTGACCCAGCCTGGGTCAGATTTCATGAGGATTTTACTGATCCACTGAGATATTCCCCAAAAACCTCCTCGCCACTGTTTGTCCTTTCAGCCACTCACCTTTAACACTCGGTTTGACTCTGCCATGGAGAGTCTGAACTCTCCATCACCTCCATCCTTTGTAGCCCAAACCATTCCATGATTCCCTGATTTTTCAAGTGGCCTAAAAATAAACCAACAGCTGAAAGAAAATCTGATTTCATTGAGACCAAATATTGTTGATATTGGTCAGTTCCTGACCTTTGACCCGTGGCTGCCTCGCATTTAACCCAGGAGAAGTGGGATTTGTTTCCTTGCAAAGGTAAATGACCCTCAACAAAGCCCAAATGAAATTTTGCCATAAGATTTTGCCCTTTTTTTTTGCACATTTCAAACAACTCTTTCTGCCTCTTCAGAGAATCTGAAAGTCAAACAGCCCCAACAAGTAATGATGTAACAGATAATCTTGAATTACGTGTGGCACAGAGATGCATCCACAGAACAAGTTCTAGAAAGGAGGAGCTTGCAGCCAAATTTTCAATTTCCTGTTCTGTTGGTGTGTTCCTTATATATCATCATCATAAATCACACTCAAAAGTTCAGCCCCCCAACCATGATGGCCAAACCAACAGCATTTTAACTGTGTATCCTAACCCTGAATTTCCTGATAATGCCAAAAAAGCATCTTCTCTTTCCAGTGTTTTTTTAACACACCTTTCTCTCTGCAATTAAAAAATCCAAATAAAAATCCCAAAGTAAATAACAGCCAGTCCCAGAGGAATGTTGATTTGATGAATGCTGTCATACAAATACAGTAAATCCTGTAAATAACCCACTGATAAAAAAATGAAGTTGAAATCACAACCATGGTTCGGCAAATTTCACTTGGAGGAGGGCCTGTGCTTTCTGGAACATCAGATTTATTTATTTTAGGTCACGTTTTGCTGTATCCAGAGTAACCAGTGGGAAGATACAAGATTTTTTGGGGGAGATTTTTCACGGAAAAGGAGCAAAGAATTTTCCCTCAGAGAAAAATACCTGTGTGCCAGGAGCAGGACGTTCCTGATGTCACACAAAGGCCGAGCTCTCCTTCCTGAGCTCCCTAGAGATGAATTTTCCCCAAATATTCCTAAACGAGCAGCTCATTGGCACCCCAGTGACAAATCCCTGCCCTTCCCACCCACCTCTGTACCAACAATTCCTGGTGCTGCCCCAGAGCCCGGCCCAGAGGCGGGATGGGGTTGGGCACCTCCAGAGGGACACCCCAAGGTTGGGTGACCGTGTCCTCCTGGCACCTCTTGCTCCACGAGCTTGGAGCAGCCCCTAAAACCTGGCTGATCCCACACCTCATTTATTTTAATGGATCTGGTTCACCCAATTAGGCCCTTTCTCCTCCAGAACTCATCCGAGGAGAGCGTGGCATTAACTCACCTCGTGGGATTAATTGCCTGGAAAGTCACTGCCAGACCTTGGACACGCTGATATTAATTACTGTAATAGATAGCAGAATGTTAAACATCATTTCCTACATTTTGTTTGGAAAAAAACCCTCTCAGAATCAAAGGAATTAAAACCAGCCCCGGGCTATTTAATTATTTTATTGCCCTGCCATGCTTTGGTGAGGCCTCAGCTCTGTTTTTCTCCTCACACTGCAGCCTCTCTAAGCAGTGCCAGGAGTGTGGTTCCCTGACTCACAGAAATCAGAGAGGTAAAAAGGATTGTTCACTGGATAATTTCTATTCCCACGTTTTCTACAACCCACATTTTCTGTTCTTTATTGGACTGCTTTAAATTTGCCCTCATGAGATACCATTGATTTGCAGCCGCGATTCAGAAAGCTGGAATTGAACAGGGCAAACTGCACTGTGCACAAGTGCTTGTCATAAATATGGGATATTTGGTGAGCAATTTCCTTCTTCTAATGAGGAGACTTCCAACCAATGACAAAAAAATCAGAGAGCAAAATTATCCTCTGCCTGTTTTTACTGATTCGAGTGACATTGCACCAGGAAGGCAACAAAATGCCCCAAAACAGCAGGGAAATGAGACAAATGAAGGTTTTACTGAGGGAAGGTTACAGGTAATATTTATATTTGTTGTGAGAGAGGAAGAGCAGGCAGGAAACAGCAGAAATAGAAACATGGCTCTAAAATCAAATTATTCTGAGGTACCAATAGCAGCCTCTGGAGGAACTGAGATCTAAATTTTCCCACCAAATGACCAAATTAACACCAGCTGAGGAGGAGGGAGCCATCCCTGACTAACAAAACTCCTCTTTGGATCCTGACATTCCTAACCCAGGCTGGGAAGCAGCTCCCAGTTCCACGCTGGGAACACTGGCTGCCTTTGCTGCCAGTCAAAGTCAGCCAGCAGCCTGGAATTACCTGGAATATCCTCCTGGCTCCTTCCTCCCACAAACGGTGCCATCTTCTGAGCCACAGATCATTGATGGCCTAATCCATCATGAGGAATCCAGCTGGGTTCCTGGGATGTGGTGTGGGAGCTGCCGAGCTGATGGATGGGACGGGGTGTCCTGGAGAGGAGCCTCCCGAGGGATCCGTGCCCCCAGGACTGATGGACAGCCCTGGGATGGTGCTGGGAAAGGTTGGGGGTGGTTTTACACCGTGCCCCCAGGACTGATGGACAGCCCTGGGATGGTGCTGGGAAAGGTTGGGGGTGGTTTTACACCCCCAGGGAGGGAGGGATGGGGGTCCTTGGCCAGCGGTGTGCGACTGATCCGGAGTGCCCAGGGTGGAGTCTGCCAGGGGGAGGATGTGGCTGGAGCTGGGGGCCACAAAAAGCTAAATTAGAAAGAGGAAATTCCTGGCTTGGTCTCTCCCGTGCCTAAAGGGGGTTACGAGAAGGCCGGAAAGGGGCTTTTCACCAGGCCATGGAGTGACAGGACAAGGGGGAATGGCTTTAAACCGATTTATTTTGGATTTTGGGAAGGGATTGTTCCCTGGGAGGGTGGGCAGGCCCTGGCACAGGGTGCCCAGAGCAGCTGTGGCTGCCCCTGGATCCCTGGCAGTGCCCAAGGCCAGGCTGGACACTGGGGCTGGGAGCAGCCTGGGACAGTGGATGTTTGCAAAACAAAACTGAAGCTGTACAAAAACCCCACCCTGCATTCTCTGGAGCTTCCCTTCTCTCACACACGGCACTAAACCATCAGCACACGTAACAAAAACATAATCCGGGCTTCTGGCAGAGCTTAAACCCAGCGGCTCAACCCCAAAAAGGAAAATATTTGCCCGATACGAGTCGGTGCAAAGAATTTACCTTCTCCCAGTTTTAATTGCTCTGCTTGGCACCAGTCAAACACTGAAATCCCACAAGGACACACAGAGGGTATGGCTGTCTTCTCTCAAAATACAGCTCCGTTACTCCAAAACATTTTAAATCATCACCAATCCCTTCAAAATTTATTGTTTCCTTTTAAAAAAACATTTAAAATCATTAACAATCCCTTCAAAAGTTATTCTTTTTTTAAAAAAAGACCATTTTAAATCATCAATAGTCCCTTCAAAAGTTACCTTTTTTTTTTTTTTAAACATTTTAAATCATCACCAAGCCCTTCAAAAGTTATTTTTGTTTTTGTTTTTAACGAGGTGATAAAACCTGTAATAAAGCAATCAGGGCTCTGTGTAATTTTATTTTTCCGACACTCACCTGACTTTTATCTGGTCTTTCTGCTGGCCTCTGGCAGGAGGATGCTGTATTCCAGCCATCATAGCCGTGGAAATTAAATTAAGTAGTGGGTGGGAAAGTGAGTTAGCTTTTAGTGAGCTAAACAATGCATGGAATTGAGCTGCACACGCTGCAGCACCTCTCCTGTCTGATCTGCTCCTCACTGTGTGAGGGCAGCAGTGCCAGGTGACACGGGAGCCACCTCTTTTCCTTTTAAAAACGGAATAATTTGATTATTTGGTAATCACTGCTACCCCTCCTTAGTTATCCCTCAATCCAGGCTGCTTTTTCAGCCCACACAAACCATCCCCTCTCTCCCCAGCCCACTCCAGAGCGCTGTCCCAAGCTCTGCCAGCCAGGGATGATTTTCCCTGCCGAGGCTTTGCCCTGTGAAGATAAAATCCTGTTGTTTCTCCTTCCCTCTGTCCCCAGGGAAGGCGTCCACGGGCTTTGGCCTCAGAGTGGCACTTCCACCTCTGCTTCCCTGCACTGCAGCCGCTCCTTGGGATTGGGATCCTCCCTTGTCCTTCTCCTGCTGCTGGGAGAGGCTCCAAGGAAACCAAACCCATCCCACAGCTGGTGCTGAGCACACTGCCCCTTGTCACTGCTCCTCCCTTTCACCTGCACTACCTGGGACAGAAGGAGCTGTGCCAGGGCAAAAAAACCCCCAAATTCTTTGGGATGAGAGGGGAAGGAGGGAAGGAGCTGCTGCCCACAGGCAGAAGATCTGTCCATGTGTGCCTGGCTCCAGGCCATGCCTGTCCCAGCCAGGCAGCACCTGGAGCGTGGGGAGGAGATGTTTGGTGCACCCAACACCTGAGCTTCGGCTTGGTGGGGAGGAGAGGGATGCTGAGACATGAATATGCTGTGTAATAGGAGAAAAAACTGTCACATAGTCCTGGATTAAGCAATAACCCACTGTTCCTTGAGGCAACAATCAGGACTGGATAAACTATGGAAAATAAAGGAACAAAGGGATAAAGAGCAGTTCCATGAGGGATAACCTGGCTCACAGCTTCTGACTGGGGCAGCCTGGTCCGTGGGAGGTGTCCCTGTCCATGGCAGGGGTGGAAGTGGGTGATCTCTAAGGGCCCTTCCAACCCAAACCAGTCTGGGATTCTGGGATGTTCGAGCTTTGGTGTTTGGAGCTTTCCATCTCTTTGCCATCTGTTCCAAGACTGAGCGACCTCTGTTCCACAGTAATTTCAAGCTGAAGGTGAAACCATGTTGTCTCGAGGCTGTGTTTGGTCTGATTTTGTCCCTTTCAGTACTCCCGAGAATGTTCCCAGAGTGATTAGGTGTTTGCTTATGCAGGATAATCACGTTGCATAAAGCTTCTGCCCATTCTGGAGCTAATAAAACCAGCAGCAACATCTATCTTGGCCCAAAGAGGCTGGGAGTTTATTAAAGTTTTAAATTATGAATGCTGCTAATGCAGGGTAATAAGATCGAGCAGCACAGAGTGAGCACTGATCATTCTCCTCTTTTTGTCTACTATTGTGTAGTTATTAGACACCTTGTCCCTTATTAATCTTCTTTGACCTTCTTCCACAAATTCTCCCTCTCATAAAACTGAGTAACTGCTGAGAATCACAATGTGCCCACGAGGGCCTGGGGGGAGGATGAGGCACGGTGTGAACAAAATGCAGCTGATAAAGAAAATGCTGCTGCTGAGGCCACCCCGACCCCTCCGAGCTGGGACGGGGCCTGCTGGGCTCAGAGCTGAGGAGGAGGCCTGGAGTGAGGGAGAATTTCATTCCATCGTTGTAATGGAGCCATTGGGAGCTGGGAAAGGGGCTCAGCCTGGAGCAAAGGAGGCTCAGGGGGGACCTTGTGGCTCTGCACAACTCCCTGACAGGAGGGGGCAGCCGGGGGGGGTCGGGCTCTGCTGCCAGGGAACAGGGACAGGAGGAGAGGGAACGGCCTCAGGCTGGGCCAGGGCAGGCTCAGGGTGGGCATCAGCAGGAATTTCCACATGGAAAGGGTTGTTACACATTGGAATGGGCTGGAATTCCCATCCCTGGAGGTGCCCAAGGAAGGCCTGGACGTGGCACTCGGTGCTCTGGGCTGGGGACAAGGTGGGGATCAGGCACAGCTTGGACTCGATGATCCTGGAGGGCTTTTCCACCCTAAATGATTCTGTGACCTGAGATTGACCTCAGCAGAATATCCAAATGTGGTTTCCTAGATTCGAATGGGGATGATTTGAATGATAACAACTCCCTATTTCCTGAACATCGTGGGAGAGGAATAAAGAACCCTTCAGGGAAGGGACACCCCAGAGGGGACAAAACAAACCCAGAATCTCCTTTCCAAAGTCATCTTTGTAAATTCAGTGCTGGATCTCCCTCACTGGAAGCCAGCCAGTGTGTGTTTCCACAGCTTTTCCTTTTGTTTTATGGAAGGCTAAAGGATCAAGGCCTCCTGCAGCAAGGACGTGAGATGGAAAAGAGCTCAGCACTTTGCTCACTCTATCAGCACAAAGCACAGTCCCAGACCCTGTTTCACCAGGAATCCACGTGCCAGCAGCAGGCAGTAATAGAGCTAAATCATTCCTTTTGCTTGAAATATGCTGGTGCTGTATAAAAATTTAAATATTCATGGCATTTATAACTTATTCATATCAATCACAACACTGCACTGGAATGAGACAGGTGTGAAGCCTCTGCTGAGAAATTATTTCCCCGAAAAAAGTTTAATTCTTGTCTCTCGATTGTGTTTTTTTCCCTTATGTGCAGGACAATGAAGAAAAAACCCCTCAGTTCGGAGCTGATCATTCTATTCTGGTTGTCTGAACAAACATTAAATAAAATCTTAGCTTTAAATAAAGTACACAGGATATTCGAATAAATAAATAAATAGCTGAGGTATTAGAATTGAAAAATCAGCCGCTGATTAGCAAAACCCCCTGAGCAGTGAGGGTTATAGTCTTACAGCAAATGCTGGATTACAAACATGCTTGTTGCAGCAGGTGGCTAAAGAGTGTTTTCCCAGCATGGGGAATAACAGCTTTTAGGGACTATTACCATCATTTCATGTGTAAGCAACAAGAAAATTAGAAAAACCACAAAACACTCAACCCAGCCCAGCAAAATCCGCTGTTTCCATCATCTCGTGGGCTCTGAGTGAGGGGAAAAGCTCATGGAGTGGGGGCAGTCTGTGCAGCAGGGACCCTTCCTCTCTCCGTGGTGTTCCTGCAATTCCCCAGGGAGCACAGGGACCATCCCAGCCCGGAATCTGGGGGACTTTTAGAACCCCAGCAATTGTGATATTTCATGTTCAGTACACATTTAGGTACATCTCAGGTGGTCACAGGGGGCTGGAAGCATCAGGCACGTGTCCTACAGCTACTGGGACCATTGCTGTTCATTCCCAGAGGTTTCAGTCCAAGCAGGAGCTTCCCTGCTCCATCCTCAGCTAAAGGCCGAGAGTTCTTGGGTTTGCTTTTCTTTTAAAACCCCCTGAGAGGTTTTATTTAGTTATTCTCTTCACTATCTCAGGAGGAAGAGGCTGGGGCAGAGAAAACATAAAATATTAAGTGACAGGACAAGGGGAATGGTCTTAACTCAAAAAGAGGACAGATTTGGGTTGGATATTGGGAAGGAATTGTTCCCTGGGAGGGTGGGGAGACCCTGGCACAGGGTGCCCAGAGCAGCTGTGGCTGCCCCTGGATCCCTGGATCCCAAGGCCAGGCTGGACGGGGCTTGGAGCAGCCTGGGGCAGTGGAAAGTGTTGGCACAAGATCATCTTTAAGGTCCCTTCCATCCCGAGCCATTCCATGGTTCCATGATGAGCTCTTTTGGACACCTCCACTTTCCACTTCACCACTCAAGAGACCAGGGCTGGCTTTCCTTATGAGCAAACAGAGGCACCCCAGAGCTGCAGGAGTTGTTTTTAATTAAGGAGAGAGAGGGGAAACTTTCCAAAAGCACTTTTGGCACTCGGGATCTGATAGAGGCAGCTTGGCACCACAGGGAAAAGAGAAGGAGAAGGTGGCTGAGGGAAGGAAGGAGCTCTATTGGGCTTCAGCCTCGGTGTCCCGCTCCTCAAGTGACCTCCACGAGAAGGTGGAGGGGACAAATTTACTGCCAGCATGGGGTGCCACCTCCCTGGCCCAGGTGTCAGTCATGGGGCGTGCTGCAATGCAGAGCTGGAGTTCAGAGATGCCAAAATCAAGCAGTTTATTCTCACTTTTAATGCACTGGGACAAATTTACTGCCCTGCTCTGTTGACTTAACGCATCCACAGCCTCCTCCTGTCCCATCTCCTCAGCAAAACAGGGAGGTTCATGGCCAAGAAGTGAATTCCCAGGACAAGGGACACCAGGGCTCCATCAGCTGGATTTATGTGCCCCTGGCACAGCACAAACCAGAGGACATTGACATCTCTGCCTGCCTTGTGGATCTGGGGAAAGCCTGGGCAGGAGTTCCAGCCAGGACACAGAGGAACAAAGAGGAATGGCTGAGGAAAACATGGAATGGTCTGTGCTGGAGCCTCCATCCCGACTGGAGATGCCTGGGAGGGGAAGAGGACAGAGTGGTGTGGACCAGGAGCTCTGTTCAGACCCAGCCACCTCTCTCCTGCTCCCCTCTCGCAGATTAAACCCCACTCAGACACAATTCAAAGCTTGTCTGGGATTATCCTGTAGGGCTTGTTTATTCCTGTATAGAGAAATACTTATTTACTTTACTTCTTAGCTGTGTTTGCTCGTCAGCTCTGCCTTCTGAGCAACCTCAAAGCTCCGTGTGCTTTAGTCCTTACACAAGAAACATCTGTCACAAGCTGCTTCCTCAGCCTGCCCTTTTTCTACCCCTCAACTTGCCTTTTCTGCCTTCCAAGGTCATTTTCAGTCGTATGGAAGGAGAATAAAATGAGTTTCCCGTGCAGAATTCCCCTCTCCCACAGCTGGACAAAGCAGGGAGCAAAGCAGAAAATAGATCTTGGAAAAATATCGCAGCCACAGGCTCCACTCTGAGAGGGGTGAACGGGAATGGTGATGTCCATGGAACAGAGTGGAAATTAATGTTGGAATCTTCAGCCACAGAGCCAAGGTCTCTGCTGCTGGTTTTAAAGAGGTACCAGAGCAAACACCAGAAGTTTTGGTCAAGTCACAAAATCTGTTCATCCCCAAAGTGGTCCTTTGGCCAACAGCAAGGGAATCTGAAGGGAAAAATAAATAAATGAAGGTTTTTCCAAGAATGTTTCTGTGTGTTCGTGACCTTCCATCTGGATTACTGCAAAGTATTTAGGAAGTGTGGGAAGTGCAAGAGAATGGACTGTGCCTGAAACCCCAAAGTTCTGCTCAGGGCTGCTCTGGGTCAGCCAGGGACACAATTCCCTCCCCAAACCCTTCTGCTGGCAGAGAGGGGAGCTGCAGTGTGGCATTTCCCAAGGACATCCCTTCATCCCTGCTCATCAGTTCCTCTGCTTAATCCCTAAGGGCCATTGTTTGATTTTGAAGTCAGAATGTAAATGAAGAGTTTCAAAATGATAATTCCTGAACATCTGCAGTTCTTCCATAGGACACAGCCTAAGGACAGCAGCTCTGAATGGCAACATAAAGATTTTCCCTTAATTTAGGACTAACTGATGAAAAGCTCTCAATTAATACGAGCTAATTAGAAATAAGCAAGTTTCCTCTAAGTTGCTCCAATACCCATGAAGTTTCTCCTGGTATTTTCTGCAGGACAACAGAATATCCATAATCACATCCCATCAGAAGGCTTTAAAGGCACTCTTATCGTAATTTGCCATGTGTTGCACAGGATTGCTGTGGAGATTGTTTCCAATGCTCCAATCCAGAGCAGGTCCCACCACGCTGGACATTGTCCAAATGATTTATCCCAGCTCCAAAGAGTTTAGGATAATCTGAGGCCAGCCAAGCCTGTAACAAAAAAAAGGGGATGAGGAGACAATGATGGAGGGATAAGCACTTTATGGTCATGAATGATGCTCAGGAAATATAACTCATGCTCTGAAATTAATGAGATAAAGACATGGAATGAATCTCCCAGCACACCCTCGCCTACAGAATATTTTCCAGCCCATTTCCATAATTGCAAAAGCATTTTAGGCTCTTAACCATCAGCACAAACAACTTGTGGCTGTTGACCTTTCTCAGCCTGACTTGGCAGTTTTGTGTTGGCCAAGCCCTGTGGATGTTAACGAGCATCTCCTGTCCTCTGTGCCACGAGCAATTCCGAGCTCCTGGAGGGATGGATGTGCTGGGATTTTTGCAGTCCTGCATTGTCCTGGTGTCTGATGCTCTGGTTCAGAGGCACAAATGAGGAAAAAAGAAAGGAAAAAGTTTCTGTCTGTCCTGGAGTCCTGCAACAGGCAAAGGTGGTGGCAATAAAAATTAGTGATCCTGAACCAGCTGAAAGAGGGGAGATTTGGATGGGATTTTGGGAAGGAATTGTTCCCTGGGAGGGTGGCACAGGGTGCCCGGAGCAGCTGGGGCTGCCCCTGGATCCCTGGCAGTGCCCAAGGCCAGGCTGGATGGGGCTGGGAGCAGCCTGGGACAGTGGGAGGTGTCCCTGCCATGGCAGGGGTGGCACTGGGTGGGCTTTAAGGTCCTTTCCAACCCAAACCAGTCAGCGAGCACTGCCAGGGATCCAGGGGCAGCCACAGCTGCTCCGGGCACCCTGTGCCACCCTCCCAGGGAACAATTCCTTCCCAGTATCCCACATAAATCTCTCCTCTCAGTTTGAATCCTTTCTCCCTTAGTCCTTTCTCATGCCATCAGTACTCGCTACAGATTTTAAAATCTTAAAGCAAACTTTAAACAACTTCTGATTTTCTCTCTCCAGAAAACAAACAAAAAAAGGACAGATAAAAATATTTTTTGGACCCCCTAAATATTTCTCTAAACAATTCCCACTTTGTCACCAAAGTCACCTGGCAGATTCCTGATTGCAGAGGGGAAAGTTGAGCTTTCAGTCAGTTTACAAATAATTCCCAGGGAACACTGACTTTTCAATGATATTTAGGTTATTGAAAGTTTCCCTTGCTCAAAGTCAACAGAAAGTTAATCTTTCAGTAAGACCAAGAATAGAAAAATTCAGCACTGGAGGAGATGGGTCTGGATATTTATGAGAGTACATCAGAGGAATTCTGTGATATGAATTACCCTGGTCATTACAGACTGTGACAATCAGCAGTTCCACATTTGGGACAGGAACTCGGGATAGAAACTGGTGGAAGGTTTTGTTGAAATGTCAGTGCACTTCATTTTTATCTGTTGATTCCAAGTTTGTGGGCTCGCTTCCTAATTCATTTTCCTTTTATTTTTCCTTATTACTCAGATGGTGAATGCAAATGTCTGTGCAGAGTTACAGCACTGAATGTGCCCAAAAATTCTGTAGGCAAAAGTCCATTTATTTCAAATTGAAGGAATAGGATGATGTGACTTTATTAAAAAAAAGAAGATTGAAAACTCCGTGATGTGAGACACTTTTAAATGAAAACCCGTTAAATTATTTACTGTGGTAAAATAAGTGTTTAATGGAGAAACATTTAAAATTTAATTGAGTGCTGAGATTATTGGGTGAACGATGTGAGGCGCCCACATGAGGTGCAGCTTTCTCTTGTAAGTGAAAACACTCAGAAAAACATGTTTGTGGATCTGTTTTGAAACAACAACAAGAACCAGAAAATAATGGACTATTTGTTGTAAAATGTTCTGTCATGTTATCACTCACATCAGTAGAGAAAAATAAAACAGAATAATTTGGGGGGAGGGGAGGGTGAGTAGAGCTGGGCTTAAATTTGAGGTCTATGACTGAAAGTTCTGCTTGGAATTAAAGGTGGATAATTAAATACTGGATTTAATCTGTTCTGTGATCTGAGTTGATGTGACTAACTGAAAACTCTGAATAAAACCACAGCAGCTTTGCCATGGAATCCCAGACTGGTTTGGAAGGACCTTAAAGCCCACCCAGTGCCACCCCTGCCATGGGCAGGGACACCTCCCACTGTCCCAGGCTGCTCCAAGTCCCGTCCAGCCTGGCCTTGGGCACTGCCAGGGATCCAGGGGCAGCCACAGCTGCTCTGGGCACCCTGTGCCAGGGCCTGCCCACCCTCCCAGGGAACAATTCCTTCCCAAAATCCCATCCACATCTCCCTTCCTTCATCTTAAAGCCATTCCCTGTGTCCTGTCCCTCCATCCCTTGTCCCCAGTCCCTCTCCAGCTCTCCTGGAGCCCCTTCAGGCCCTGCAAGGGGCTCTGAGCTCTCCCTGGAGCCTTCTCCTCTCCAGCTGAGCACCCCCAGCTCTCCCAGCCTTTTCTTGAGACACTTTTCTGTGCTGGTCTCCAGTCTTGGATATTTTTCCAGAGCCATCTCCACCAGTGGCTGCACCCCACATTGTTCTGCCTCGTGTGGAAGGACTCCCACCAGGTCAGCACAGAGGTGCTTTAAAGGTGGAAATCCTGCACCTCCCATGGATCAATTCCTTTGCAAAACAAGTAGAAATCACATCAATTTTTTTATAAAATATAGTCATGGGCTGATGAAAAATTTTCTGGGAAGCACCAGCTGAATCAGACATTACAGGACCCTTCCAGACTATTTCCAGTTTATTTCTAGCACTTGACAAAATATTCCTAATATTAGACCTTGCCAAACAATGTCAGATCACCACTCTAATTCCTCCACCAGCAACACACTTCCCTTTCCAGCTGATCACATTTGTGTTGCTTAAAAAGCCATTAATTTTTTGGTGTTATTTTTAAATTGCAAATTTATTTTAGATTTGCTGTCGAGCTAGCACAGGACAGTCATAATTTTTTCTTCACAGCACATATTCAATTAACATTTCCCTCTATAAGAGATTTTTCAAAATTGGGTTAAAAAAAAAAAAACTAAAACAGAATGATTAATAGAGTCACTTTTTTTAAAGAAGAAAGGTAATTTTGGCTTTTGGTTAACACCAAACACCTGACAGAAGTCCAGGGAGATGATGTTCCTTGTCCACAGAACACCAGGAACGTGATCTAGATGAAGATGTCCCTGCTCATTGCTGGGGGTTGGAGTGGACAACCTTTAAGTTCCTTTCCAACCCAACCCATTCCATGATTCCCTCATCCACACCGACACCCACCTCAGGCTTTAAGATCTTTCCTTTAAAATTCTTATCCTCTACCAAAAAGAAAATATATTGGAAAATGTTGCCGTTTTAATGCTATGAGAGCCACCCTTGAGCTGTCTAATCCAGCCCTGCTGAACTTTGCTGTTAAACTCAGTAATTAAGTTTAGTCCCGGCTGAGAATCAATCCACCAGATTTCAGCCCGGAGTGAAAACAAAGGGCTGAATTAGAAATCCCCAAAAATAGAAATCCCACACGCCATCACCAACACAACCTTCAGTGGGGCCCCTGTAGGATCATAAAAGACATTTAGTAAACAACAAGGTGCCTAATGATGCAGGGAGCTTCTCATCCAGCACTTAGAGACAACTCACTACACATAATTAGAGCATTACCAGAGTCATCCGGCGGCGATGACAGCGATACACAAATGCCACCTGCCTCAAAATCCGGCAGCAATTCCGGCTGCTTTATGTGCAGAGCTTTAAAATTCAGACAGAGAAGATGACAAAAGCAAAGCTAATGACAGAGTTCACGTCTTGTTGTGGAGCAGCGCAGAATTTTGGAAGTGGATTTTTTTTTTTTTTCTCTCCTGTGCCACTTGCTGGATTTTGTAATAAGATCTTATGGTAGGATCAGATTATTTGGTTGTTTGTTGGGGAAAAGTGGTGTTTTCTGCCCTCAGGAAGGAATTCATCAATACACTTGGGGATAACTCAGTGTGCATCCACAGGAATTTCTTCTGGGCCTGATTCCCTTCAGTATTTCCAGTTATGTAAAAATTACAGCGTCACAAAATAAAAAAGAACCCAAACAACCAGAACTGGAGATTGCCACGGGGAAATGATTAAATGGGACAGATCCAGAAAGGCAAAATTCAGGTAGGGGTAGCTTTCCATGCAGTGATTCTTCAGGACTCGCTGGAAGAGGGAGGACATTGAATACGAGCCGTTATTGTGGCTGCTGCATAAGAGATGTTTGATTTAAGAGATAATTTCAGAGAGGTCAGAGATGAAGTGCCACGACTTTTTTTAAAAAAAATTTAAAGTTTTGATTCAGTTTAACAGAAGAAGAGGCTGACTAAGGGAAGCTGTTTGAGGGGGGTAAACCACCAGCCAGCTTGGTCCATTGGCAGTGAGGCAAAACGAGACCAACTCGATGGCAGCAGGAGACATCTTAAGAATTCCTAATTGCTCTTGCAGGAGCTGTCTAGGCTTCCTTCCTCATTGCCAGCATCTGGAGCATGGCTGCTGGCTGCTGGCACAGCAGGATTGCTGTCTGACTCGGTGTTTGCAAGAATGTTTTTGCTTGGAGGCAACGCAAGGCCTGGGCCTGAACCATCTCTGGAGTCTCTTTCAGCTTTTGTTTGGGAGGAGTTGATTTTCCCGAGACACTACATCAAACCCCCCCCATATTTGTTGGTTTAGTGCTGTTTGTGCCTGGCAGGAGCTGCTTGGGGGAAGGAAAAGGAGAAGAAACCTCTTTTGAAGCCCAACGTGGTGATGACACGTGGGAGGCCTCGGCCCTTCCTGACTGAGGCCTGGATTGGAAAGACAAAATGGAAATCCACACTCTCCATTTAGTCACTGGGAAACAAATGGTTTCACAAGCATGGATTTTCCATTCTCCTTGTTATTTCCCCCCCTCAGAGTAGTTCTTGCCCTCTTCTAAAGGCTCATGTTCCCATGGGAAACACGATGGAAAACAGTGGGAATTGTTAGCCTGGGAGATGCGGAGTAATTCCTGAAGGGAAAACATTTTAATTCCTAAGGTATAACTTTGAGTTGCTGCTCCCAAGCCCACTGTAGCATACAAAAGGCTTTCTAAATGTGTAAGAATTAACTGATTACTGCTATAGTCACAAATTCCTGCAAGGAGAACACAAAGGATACGCCAAGGAACACGGAAATCGCTCTTTTGAAGGCTGAAAGAGCTGAGTTTATCAACAATGTAGAAAACCTTTGGCTGAGTCAACACACAGCATTTTTCAAAGTGTTTGGCTCACGCAGTTCAGGAGTCGATTCGCTGTCAGAATATTTGTTCTGGACTTGTCAGGAATCTCCTGTAGCAGTAACAGCTCTGTTTGCTGAAGCCTCTGCTAAAAATCACCACCATTTCTGCTGCCTGGTCATGTTTCCTAAATGAGGAGATATCTTCTCGTTCTGCCTTCTGAATTGACCAGGTATCCCTAAGGAAAGCTGGGGAAAAGAAGTCAATTAATAACCTGATACTTAGCTGCTAATCTGCTAAATTACAGCACAAAACATCAGTGAACATCACTTTTGTTGTCATTTCTGGATGAGCAACCTTCAGAAAGCTTCACAACTCTGTAATGTGTGCAAACATCTTTTAAGAGAGGCTGTTTCATCTTTTATTCTATTAATTCCTTTATCAAAGGGGAATAGGAGCCCATGGGTTTATTTACATCTTATCAGCAAGCAAAACATTGCAATCTGAAATAATCCCGAGCAGAAATCTGCCGAGAACATTGGGAGAACAGCTTTTCCTGCAGGTGTTCATGTGCTGAATCAGAAGTCAAGCCTCTGAAACACACAGGGAGAAAATCAAGATGTTTGCCATGCCTGACATGCCACGATTCTCGTTTTTCCTAGAGCAGCTTTCTAAATCTTCCCCTGAAGCGTCTGTTTGGATTTGACTGAAGGTCAACATATTCTCTTTGTGAAATGAGAAGTGCCCAATTACCCTGTAGTTAATGAGGGGACAGTTAATGAGACCTGTAGAGAAACACGAGTCTGGAACAGTCAATATTGCAGAACTTGTGTTGCTGTCCCGGGATCTGATCCAAAACCCACTGGGGTCAAATCAAGCACCATTCCCACCCCATGGGAGGCAGATCCAGCCAGCACATCCTCCTGGGACACATCAGCTTTGCTGTGACACGAAATCTGTCCCTTCCTATCGCTTTGCTGTGTTTGCTCAACAATTGGGACCCCACCCCTTAAATGCTCCATTTCTTCTGCCAGACTTGCTGGCAATTAGAAGTGCAATTAGGATTTCTGTGTAGCTTGTAATAAACTCTCGTGGAACACAGAGTTCTCCACGGTGCTGGGAATCTGTAGTTTGGAAGATGGATATTCCCAGCCTGTCAGAGACCCAAACATCAATTTTAAAATGCAATTATGCTGAGACACTTCACGAGTTACCAGGTAATTCAAACCAGCACGATGCACTTATCTGCCCCATATACACATGCACATTTTCAGTTTAAATTTGACTATTTCATATCCTGACTTCATTGATTAACTGACTTCAAATATTCAATGACTTTTGTTGATAAGAAACCCTCTAACTGAGTAGTATTGTCAGAATCTAGGATATCTATGGAAGCTGGAAAGAGGCAGCTGTCTAAATATCTCCCTGGAATGAGTTTTTTGCTTAATTATGGAATAACTTAAATTTCAGGATCAGATCTGGATCTTTGTTTGCTGCTGGCAGTATATATTGATTTATGTATCAGATCCCAAAATCACAGAATCATTTAGGGTGGAAAAAACCTCCAGGATCATCGAGTCCAAGCTGTACCCAATGCCCACCTTGTCACCAGCTCAGAGCACCGAGTGCTGCCTCCAGTCCTTCCTTGGATACCTCCAGGGATGGGCACTCCAAACATCCCTGGGCAGCCCCTTCTAATGCTTAACAACCCTTTCCATGGAGAAATTCCTGCTGATGCCCACCCTGAGCCTGCCCTGGCCCAGCCTGAGGCCGTTCCCTCTCCTCCTGTCCCTGTTCCCTGGCAGCAGAGCCCGACCCCCCCCGGCTGCCCCCTCCTGTCAGGGAGTTGTGCAGAGCCACAGGGTCCCCCCTGACCCTCCTTAAAATAGACACAACAATTGGGAAAAAACCCCCAAACAATTGAGGTGAAATCAGTAAAACAAAGAGGTGTTCAGTGATACTCCCATTTCTCCTCACCTAGTGTCTGTATCTGCACCTGCAGCTCCATCGTGGCTCTGGTTCCCAATGAGGCAGGGACCCAGCTGTCTGCTGTAGAGATCCCACCTGTGCTGGGGCCATCCCAGGTGCCCTCAGAGATCAGGAGGTTCCAGTGTCATCCCCCAAAGCCACGCTTCAGGAGCTCCCAGGTCACGTCCACGCCGCAGGCCCGGGAGGACGGGGTAAAGCAGTGGCCACGTGAAGGCAACGGGTGCCTTCCAAATTCCACTGAATCCCTGGGAGAAGCCTGTCCCTGGGCAACAGAGTGCCCTTGCTCCACTGCAGCTTAATCCTCCCCTAATCCTCCTCTCCGAGGCAGGATTATTGTACAATGAAGAGAGAAATGTCTCCTCCTGGCTGAGTTTCCATAGGTGGCTTTTGGGGGTTTTACCTCTCTCATGGTGCTGTCAGCGGCATCCCTGGCCAGGCATGGGGCTGGATTCCCTCCTCAGCAGCATCTCTGGCCAGGCATGGGGCTGGATTCCCTCTTCAGCAGCATCCCTGGCCAGGCATGGGGCTGGATTCAGCAGCATCCCTGGCCAGGCCTGGGGCTGGATTCTCTCCTCAGCAGCATCCCTGGCCAAGCATGAGGCTGGATTCTCTCTTCCCTCCACTGGCTCTTCCCTGTTTTGCAGGCAATCCTTTGAAACAAATGGGACTGCTGGGAGACAACACGACATAACCTGCACCAGCGCTGTAAAATGTTTTATGTCCTGAATTCCCTCCCAGAGGAAAATTTTCGCAGCCAATTAAACCAATGGATTTAAATGTGTTTGTTGTTATTGCTGAGCAGTGAATATTCCACAGGATTCCAATGGATATGGAGAACAGGACACTCTTAGGGTGTGGAAGAACAGAACAGTTTCAATTTTGGGATGATTTAAGGTCCAATACCTGCAGTCAGCTCATGACAAACCAGGTCCTCCCTGAGCAAAACCAGCGTTTTAGTGCTGCCTAATGAGATGTTGGATCATTAGAGAAATGTTTGTTTCCGAGGGAAAACAGAGCAATTAATTTGGTCTCACACCACAGAAGGTGGTTTGGGAAAGAGAACCTCACCCCACACAGAGCTTCAGGCAGGGCTTGTGGGCTGCTGGGTTGAAACCAGCTCGTAGAAAACTTGGAGTCACTTAAAATTTTATCATTCCTTTTTTTAAAAAAAATCGTATCTTTAATTCTTTTAAACCTATTAATGATAAGGTAGGAGGAAAAACATGGTTTAGAGAAGGGCAATGGGAGAGTCCCCATCCCTGGAGGTGTCCAAGGAAGGCCTGGACGTGGCATTCAGGGCTCTGGGCTGGTGACAAGGTGGGGATTGGGCACAGCTTGGACTCTGTGATCCTGGAGGGCTTTTCCAGCCTCAAGGATTCTGTGGTATCACAGACACAGCTTTGGTGGGCAAATTTTCTCCTCAGGCCAAAGCTTGGTGAAGGGGCCCTGAAATTCCTCACGGCTTCGGTTTGCTGAGAGATAAAAAAACCCAACAAGTGAATCAAAACCACAAAAAGTCAGTACCTGACTCTGGGGCCAGAGGAGATCAGCACCTGTAAGGGAAATTATTTACTCCAACCTGAAACACATCTACTGCTGCACTCCCAGAGCCTCAGACTGCAATAAATCCTCTGTCTCTCCAGCACAGGATCAATTGGGAATCCCCCCTGAGCATGGAATTGTGCCTCCGAGCCTCACCCTCCACTTACAAGACTTCTCTTCCCAGTGATTGTTCATCAGCTTTAAAAAGCTGAGCTGCGTTTTTCTGGCTGCTGCAGGAGACCTGAAATGATCATTCCGAGCACAGGAATTGTCTCAAAACCCACCACGGCCATGGAAATGTCAACACTGCCACTGCTGATGTTTTAACAAAATCAGGAGTGAGGAGTTGATGGATCCATCCCAAATCTTGGCACCAAGTCCCTCAGCTGCACCCTGTGATGCCCTCACAGCCCAGAGCTGTCAGGGTTTGTTCCAGCTCCGCTGAGCAGGGACTCAGCAAAACATTGGACATCAATGAAAACCAATGAATCTGAAAAGGCAAATTCATTTTAATGTGTTTCAAATGCCTCAATTAAATTAATTTCACCGTTAATTGAAAAATAATCAGCTACAAAGCTGGAGGTGTCTGAGCTGCAGCAGAATCTGAGATGGTCACACCACTTCATGAAGGTGGAAGGTGATGAAAGCACCTCATGTAGTGGCCACTTTGTTTAACAAGATATTTAAGGCAAAAAGCATTAATTGCTTTAATATCGTGTACCTCTGTTTGAAAAAGAAATGGAGCATAGAGATAATTAATTACTCTCTGTTCTGAAAACATACTGACCTCAAACACCACTCCCAGTTTAGCTGCGGGTTAAAAGCTCCACTATAATTTTTTCTGTGCAAAGCCTCAGTCAAAGCCATTCATTAACCAGCTGGTGGCAGTGTTTTCATTAGGAAAAGATAAAAGGCATCCTGCTCCTTTTGCAGAGAATCCACTCTTTCCACTATTAAATTGGGAGAATCCTCCTTGTTACTTGGTTTCCTTCATTAAAATTCGAAGGAAATCCATACAGGGTATAAAACTCCTCAGTCACTGCTGCAGGATCCTCTGGTTTTTGCAGCTTACTGAATGTTTTCCTTCCCTTTGGAGCCTGGCTGTGGTTTCTGCTGCTGGAATTCTGGTGTTAGAGGGCTCCTTGCTTTCCTCTGTAAGTTGGTTTGGATTTTGAACAAAGGTGTTGGAACGAAATAAAAAACATGACAGGTTTAAGCTTGGTTTCTGCCCACTGGTGGGCTTTGTGTTTGGGGAGAGAGGTTGGGAATTGCCTCTGGAAAGGGAGAGCACAGCAATATTCCCTTGCTCTCCCCACACATCCAGCAATGGCTCGTTCCCATCCCTCTCCTGAATCTTCATTTAAACCAGGCCAGAGCTGTGTGGAGGAGAGCTCCATCTCTCCTCGTGGTATTTATTAACAAGAGAGAACAATTAATCAGCATTCAGCAGGAACAACTTGCAGGATGCAGGCTGGAAATACCTCTCCTAAACCCATCCCTCCCAAGGTGCCAGCAGTGAGCCTTGCCACGTGATATTTACAGTTCTCCAACCTGGAATCACAGCTACAGGGATCCCTGAGAGATCAGTGAAAGCCATTCCATGTGATATTTACAGTTTTCCAGCCTGGAATCACAGGTACAGGGATCCTGAGTGATCAGTGAAAGCCATTCCATGTGATATTTACAGTTCTCCAACCTGGAATCACAGGTACAGGGATCCTGAGTGATCAGTGAAAGCCATTCCATGTGATATTTACAGTTCTCCAGCCTGGAATCACAGGTACAGGGATCCTGAGAGATCAGTGAAAGCCATTGTGACCCCTCTGACTGGGAACAACATCCCACTCCCAGCACAAGGACCCGACCCCTCCTCCCCATATGTGCCAGCCGGGCCATCTGCAGCAGCTCCATCTGCTCACAGGCATCTCCAACCTCCACAGATGTACCCAAAACTGCTGCCAAGGCGTGTGGGAACACCTCCTGGAGGGCTGGGAACACACCATGCTACAGCTAAGATGAGAAAAAGAATAAAACTCTTTATTTTATTGCAGGAAAACCTCCAGCAGCTCCGGCAGGGCGTGAACTTTGGATCCTGACTGCTCCTGCTCCCCCTCCACATCCCCCGTCCCACCCAAATGAGTGCAGGTGCAGGAGCTGCAGGGATTATGCCTCCATGGGGGATGTAATGAGGTTTGGGAAAGCCTCCTGACCCCCTGGGAGTACCTGCAGTGCAGTTTGGGGATGGCCAGTCGAGGTGGCAGCTCTCCAAGGCTGGCACTTCTCCCTCCTTTTGGCACCAGGAGCGCTGGGCTTGCTTCGGATTGTCTGGAAAACAAGGAATGAACCCTTGCTAACGTCAATAAATCTGCTGGTCTTCTGGAGTCAGTGCTTTGGGAGACTGGGAGAGCTTTTCTCCAGGTTTTGCTGTAGTTTTCAGCTTGGATTTGCTTCTCCTTTCTTGTCCAGGAGACCAGAAATCAGTGCAGGTAATTCTGAGGTTAAAAATATCCGTGGGTAAACGGGAAAACCAAACACACCTGCACGGGTCACTTCAGACCAGGAAATCTGTCAAACAGCTCAGCAGAAAGCTCACAGGACACTGGACTGCAGTGGCTCTGCAGCTCCTGGGGGCTTCCAGGGCTGGGAAGGACACGGGACATGGGATGTGTGTCCAGGTGTCCGGGTGGGTGAACACCCTGGATCTGTTCCTGAAGGAGAGTGGAGCAGGAGCCTGACAGCTGGCAGGGAATGTTCCTCGCTGAGGCTCTGTCAGGATTGATTGATTTCCACAGATCACTTCATTCTTTACAATCTGGCATTTTCCAGTGGAAAACTGTTCGGAGAAAAGTCCTGGCCAGCCTGATTTCAACCCCTCTGGGGTTTTGTTTCATTCCTGGCCTTTTCCAATACTTGTTGAGTTCCCAGTTTCTGCATTAATTGCAAATGTTTGGAGTAAAATTCACCCACAAACCCCCCTAGGACACACATTTCATTATCCCTTTGTCAAGTTAAAGAAACCCACTGTAAATATTTCTCCGTGAGTAAGTGATTGATGTTTCAATCATGTTTGGATTTGCATCCACCTTGGTGCCCTTCCCCTGTGAATATTCCTGTGAGCTGCCTGAGTGATCACAAAATTAAGCATTGCAGTCTGGAGTGTTTGGGGAGCACCTTTCATGTTTATTCCCCGAGCCCTTCTCTGTGGAAAAGGAGCACTGGTCCCGGGGTGTGAATTGGTGGCCACAAATAAATGTGAAATCCACAGGAATCTGCTGTTGGGCAGCACGGGAAAACAAATCCCCAAAATCTGGTGATGTTGAAATCACGGAGCAGGACCTCACACTGAGACCATTCCCTGTGTTCTCTGATCTTTAGTATCAATGCAAATATTGACTTTTCCCCTTTTTTGGAGTCTCTTTGATATTTTAGAGCACATTGGTTGCAATAGGAAGTGGTAACAGATCCAAGACATGTTACTTTTACTCAATCTGAGTGTTTCAGCAACTGGCATGAAATATTCTGTATTTGGAGTCCACCTTTCCATGGAAAACAGAATCACAGAACAGCTAAAAGGGTGGGAGGGATCACAGTGGATCATGTGATCCAATCCCACTAAAGGTTCATCCCACTGAAAGGCAGGAAGGAAAAGGCTGAGGGCTCACCTGGGGCAGGATTTGAGAAACAAATGGAATTTGAGGCTCAGATTTGGCTTTTCCTGGCAACTCAGCTGCATTCGATGCTTTTGAAACCCCCAAATGTCAGATGTTCCTCTACTTTTCTACTCCAAGCTCTGTTCATGCAGAGCAAATCCTTACCCCACTCCATCTCCCTGTGCAGCTTTCCAGTCCCTTTTGCTTGGATTTGTTGACGTTAGAGGGCAGTCTCCCATTTTCCTGCTTTTTTTTCCAACACATTTTAACCAGCTCTGGTTGCAGAGTCCTTCGGCAGGCTGGGGCTGAGGGCACGAACATGCTCCAAACAAAAGCTGCTATTTTCACTTAAAAAGCACCACAATTCTGGGAAATCTTCTCTCAAAAACGACATTTTCATGGTATCTGTATAGGCCTGGAGGGTGGGCAATTTATAAAACCTCACACACATGAACTATTTCCCATTGCAACAGTTCCCTGTGATTCCAGGGCTCCGTGATTTCCCAGCTGGAATTTGTGGGAATTAATGCAGCACAGCCCTTCCTTGACATTGAAGGGTATTAAACTAGAGGTGGCTAAAAGGTGACTACTCATTTTTGTATGGTGAATATCTCCAAAATCCTCCAATCTCTTCAATTCACTCTCAGAAGCATTTTGAAATCACAGATGAACCAAAAAAATATAGGAAAAAAAAAAAAAAACAGTCAAAGACCAAAAGTTGCTTTAAAATGTGTAGGAAAAGTGTTTCTGAATCAGCCCAAGGAATGTCTCATAGCCATAAACCCACAGAGCAGCCAGAATGCCATTCCAACATCCACAGTGGCAATATTCATATATCAAAGCCGAGGTGCTGGGAGCTTCCAACTTTTTTTTTAGGATGGCATTCATCTTCCTGACAAAAATAATTATGGAATGCTAACCCGCAGCCACTTCAGGCTCGCTGGGAAAATATTACCTCTTCTCCCATCTCCAGCCACACCTCCTTTAAGAAGCTAAGCTTGTGATCGTGAACAAAAAAAGCAAAATGTTGTACAGAAACCACAGAATTTTATCTCCCTGGGAACTTTTTTCTTGTGGAAGTTGCAGGACAAAACACACCCCCAAAATATGGGATTTAGAGATCCGGTTTTAACCCCTCCTCGCTCCTCTGGAAATCTCCCTCGTGCCATCCCATGGTTATCCATTGTTCCCATAATTAGTTCTGATTTTCCCTGCAGCAGTGCTGAGACACCAAATTCATTTGCTCTGTTTGGATGCCACATAAATTCCAAGTGGGAGCAGAAAATCCCATCAACAGAGCAGCGGAAGGAAAAAGGACGAGTTCAAAATTTTGGGTGTGAGTGCCAAGTGCAGAAGCAGAATCAGTCAGAACCCTGCCCGAGGTGGCACAGGGAACGTGGGGCAGTTTTCAGTAGGAAAAGGAGAAGTGGCCCTATTTTTAAATGGAATTTTTGCAGGGCTCCATGTCAGCTGTGCAGCATTCCTGCCTGGATAACTCCTGGATTTGTGCCTGCAGCTCCACAGCATCAAAATATGACCAGAACAGGAAGAATCACTTCCCTCTCCTCCACTGGCAGGTGAAATTCATTTTGTATTTACAGGGAAAGTGAACTATTTCCTGAAGGTCAGGACTTTTAGGAGTGACTCTCAGAAGTGAGAGCTGCCAGTGACTCCGAGCAGGATCCCTGGGAGAGCCGGAGTTTGCTTTCCCTTCCCGGCTTTGTTCCGTCACTCAGGAACGAGCACCAGCCTCACTGCTCCTGCTGACCAGGGCTTTTCTTATTTATTTAACATGGAACTGAGGGAAATACCCAACTGTGCTGCAGTCACCAAAAAAATATAACACGAAACTATTGAAACATCATTTGTATGGCCGTTGGTGAACGCCAGCTTGAGTTGTATGGGAGCCCTCCCAGCCCTGCCATTCCATGATTCCATGATTCCATGATTCCATGATAATGAGGGGGATTCATTTCTTTCATGATTTGCACACAAAATAAAATTTCTGCATTTGCTGGAAATGCAGTAAGGAAAATCTTGCTGTAAAAGCTGCTGGCAACAGCTGGAAAGGGATGCAGGAAAGGAGCTGTAAGGAACAGCAAATGGTGTGATGGAATCACGGAATCCCAGACTGGTTTGGGTTGGAAGGACCTTAAATCCCATCCAATTCCACCCCCTGCCATGGGCAGGGACACCTTCCACTGTGCCAGGCTGCTCCAGGCCCCATCCAGCCTGGCCTTGGGCACTGCCAGGGATCCAGGGGCAGCCACAGCTGCTCTGGGCACCCTGTGCCAGGGCCTGCCCACCCTCATTTATTAATAACCATTAATGAACAACCACATCATGCATTCCCTCACTAACTCTGCTAAACATTGTGCAATTAATTTGTCAAATGAAACTGTCTGCAGCCATCAGACCCTTAAAAATTATGTTGTTTTTTTCCTTAATTCCGTATGACTAAATTAATCTGAAATACGAGGGATTTTACATTAAAAAAAAGCTAAATTATTGAATACGCCTTTGAAGAATATCCAGCTTAGGCCAGTGACCAAACAATCCAGTTTTTAAGGCTACAGCATCTATAATATCATTAATTAAGCAGTTACAGGCTCAGAGGTACAGCCTTTGACAGGTGAACAGCACGAGGCAGGCGAGGCGAGTGCGCTGTGCCAAAACACCTGAATTCATCCTGAGAACACAGGGAAGATAAATGCAACTCATTTCCTGAACACGAGCACGTAAATGACACCTTATTTGTTGATCATAAGGAGTGATTTGTAAAGTTCAAGTACCAAAATATGCAAATTGGCACCACGCTCGACATGCAAAGGAGCAAATGGATCCTGGAGATCTCATCCTCACACAGCTTCTGCCTAACTCCGGAAAAAGGCACCGTGAGGAGTTCAGAAAGTGCAGCACCAACACCTGGGCACTGAAAGGAAAAAATTTAGGAAATTTAGGAGGTAGAAATTTAGGGAAATGCCAGCTTGATACAAAAACAGAGAAACCATCTGGGTTGTCCAAGGTGCTGTAGTGGCCTCCTTGAGCTGCACGGATTTGATGTGGAGTTTGTGCTCTGACAGGGGCTTGCCCAGCTCCTGGCAGGCAGGAGCGTCCATGAGGATGCTTCTTCCAGGAGCTGGACTTCCATGAACCTTGTGGATCCCTTCCTGCTGGGGATATTCCATGAGAAATCCAGTGACATTATCGTTAATGTTTGTAGAAAGGCAAAGAAAATATAAAGCCACCCCCCCTTTGCAAGTGGGAAAAGACCACATTTTTTGGGGTTCAGAATTATCTTTTCATAGCCCAATTCCTCCCACATGGGGCAATTATCTTCTTTCCTTTAAGGCTGTGTAAATTAATCAACAGGATCGGTTAACATAATTAATTATGCTCAGCAATCAGGATTGGGCCTTAAATCACTCCATAACCTCCTCCAGTCAATTTTCCTACATTGCCTCAAGTGGCTCTAAGGAAGAAACCTCATTATTAAATTAACATGAGGGTGGGGAGGCCCTGATTTCCCAGAGATTTCCCTGTGGCTGCCCCTGGATCCCTGGCAGTGCCCAAGGCCAGGGTGGATGAGGCTTGGAGCAGCCTGGGACAGTGGGAGGTGTCCCTGCCCATGGAAAAGGGTGGAATTGGATGATCCTGAAGGTCCTTTCCAAGCCAAACAATTCCATGATTCTATATAAGAGAATACAAATATTATATTAAGTAATTTTTTGGGGGGGGATTTTTTCTTGCAATTGGGCTATTTTATTGAAAGATATAAAGGATTTGTAATTGTCCTGCAAATCTTGAGAGCAGAAAATCCCAGAGAATATGAACCCACACTCAGCACTGGCCCACTCCCAGCAGGATTTCTGATCCCAAACATGACACTGAGCCAGTAACGAGCAGTCCAACAGCTTTTTACTTTGATTTCCCCACAGCTTCCTCACTCCAGCCAGCCCCAATTCCTGCCTAATTAGGGCAATGACTTTCCATCAATCTTGACGTGCCACGGTGTCTCACACAACACTAATTTTTGCCATATTTTGCATGTAAAAGTGGATTTAAAACTGAGCAATGGATGGCATTTCACAGGATGCACTTTGCCACGGAGAAGCAGAAAATATCCCTGTGACTGTGCTTGCTCCCATCCTCCAGGAAGCTGGCAAGAGCCACAGTGCCAGAAAGGAGGAAGAACTTGCAGACCTGGCTAAAACTAAGAAGCAGAAAGACCAGCAGAGTCAAACACATCCCTTGTCATGACAGGGGAACCCAAAGGTGCCCCAGGCCAGGGAGAGAGATCCTTTCATCCAAAATATGTACAAGTGGAGCAGAACCCTTTGAAACTTCAAACTGAGGAGATTTGATATCTCTGGCACATTTCCAGGGGGCGGGGAAGGCCACCACAGCAGCCATTCAGTGGCTTCAGGGAAATCATCAGTCTGGGAGAATCAGTGGGACTCAGAAATTAAGACAGCAAAATTTATGGGCTGAAAGGAGATGGCTCCTACCAAAGGAGATTGGTCCTACCAAAGGAGATGGATCCTACCAAAGGAGATGGATTCTACCAAAGGAGATGGATTCTACCAAAGGAGATTGGTCCTACCAAAGGAGATGGATCTTACCAAAGGAGATGGATCTTACCAAAGGAGATGGATCTTACCAAAGGAGAAGGCTCCCATCAAAATAAATCATGACCCTGGGTGTTGATTTGCTATAAAAATACCCTAAAACAGCACTGTAGAGGATTATCAATGAAATAGTCAGTGAAAACTCTCAAATGCCACTAAATAGCAATGAGTTTTTTTGCCAGTGGTCATTTTCCCTCACACATATTCTCCCTTCCCTCCTTCCAGTTCAGACCCATTTGCTCTTTACAATTAATTGATGGTTTTTACCCGAAAATAAAGTAAAAAACAACCTCTCTGCAGCACGATAACCATCATCTACTGATGGTGCAAGTTTTAGTTATAAAAAAAAGCGAAGCAGAGCTGGGGGGACCAAAATGACTCTGGAATGATGCTGACATCACCGAGTTTAACAATAAAATTTCCACAGCATCCTCACAGACCTTCGCTTCAGCCAAGTGTCATGCTGCTAATTAAGATGCTAATGAAGACACAGAGCCAGCCACAGCAGCCTGGGCTCCTCGTGGAGCTCCCAGCTCTGGAATTTGGCTGCAGTTTGGAAAGCCCAGTTAAGATACAGGGGGTTAGGAGAGCCCTTAGGCACGGAGCACAGAAATCCGTGAGGAAGCTCCGTGGGCAGAGGAATCTCTGAGTGCTCAGAGCTCTGTGAGGTGCTCCAGGGTTGCCATAGAGACTCACCAGGTTCGTTTGATTGACCACGAGGAGTGAACACAAAACATTCTGACCCAGAACATGCCAAATGTCTGAGGCAAAACCTGTGGAAGGCTCCATCGCTGCCTGTTGTCTTTGGGGAGTTGAGGATGAAATCTGGGCATGATGCCTGGAGAGCAGCTCTCCACAGCTCACTTCTTGTCACGTCGAGCCCTTCCATGTCTTCTGGAAGGTTCACACTGAAGAAGTGGAAAAGATGGATCTCAGCTGATCGAGCTTTTAAGATTGGCTTCATTTCCGGAATGATCAACCCAATGACTTCAAATCTGTGAAGGAATTAGAAGAAAAAGTCTGTCTATCACCACAAAGACAGAAAAATTGCCCTAACCCCCAAAATTGCTCTGTATCCCAACCCCAGAGTGATGTTTGATGTTCAGCTGTGACGTTTTCTCAGTCACCAAGGTCCACCCTCACTTCTGTTGTTCTCACCAGCCGTGGCCCGCTGGGGTAGGACAGTGAGCTCAGCTTGTTTCCTTAGAGAAAAAGGTCCTGCCATGCTGCCTCACTCTCAGAAAGAAATTTAAATATCGTGAAACATTCTGTCAGACTGGTAAAAGGCGTATCTTTGACATTTTTTCAATCTTTCCCCAAACTCTTTCAACATTTAAGCAGACAGCTCATCAATGACACTCTGCATAAATGCTCCACGGTTAGAAGTAATTTTTCATGATGAATCTTTAAAGTGCCAGGCTCTCTGATAAGTTAAATTTTGATTTTCTTTATATGACAAATGGTTAATAGTTGTCTTAGAGCCTTTCTGCACTATGATTTTTATCTCTGTTTTATTACGGTAATAATAACATCTAATATACTCTCATATCGGTCTTGTTCTTTCTTAAGGTCAAAATTACATCCAGAGTTAAAAGCAGCAAGAGATTTCTCCCTTTCTTCCTCTCGGTGTTTTCAGGGAATAAATTACCATACACAGGCAAATAACAGCAAATTAGGAAACTGAAATGTGATATCCATACTTTAATATGTGCTGGGCAATCAGAAACCCGAGTATTGGGATGTCATTACAACGAGGAATTCTCAGGCTTGCAAGTTAATTAGATGCTATTACATCAGGCTATTTAATTGCCTTCCTTGCCAATAACCTGTGAAGAAGAAGAAAAATATTAATTCCTCTTCTTGTCTTCGGGCAGATTTCTCTCGTTGGTGTTTTATGGGGTTTGTTCCCCTCGGGCCCACCAGTGGTAACCCCCAAAGCTCCTTCAAAGGCACAGATGGTTTTTAGGGAGCAGAGGAGCAGCAGGTGACACGTCCTGCTCCTTGGAAGGTCCATTCCAGGTGTGGGGATGGGATGGGATGGGATGGGATGGGATGGGATGGGATGGGATGGGGACACAGCTCCCACAACCTCAGGGTAGCATCAGCCCAATCCCAGGGCTCAGGACAGGCTGGTTTATAAATTAATGAACTTATTTATAATCAACTTATTCATTTAGACACAGCTGGACCTGAGTAGCCACATTTCCTAATGGATGGGTTCTCTTTATGGCAATGATGTCACAGTTAAAAGGAGTTTAATTGCTTCAATAAATGTCAAAATAAAAGTCATTTATTCCGTAAATCTAGTGAAATAGCAGTTAAAAATTCAAACCAGGAGTTTCTCTGTGCCTGGTTTTTGGATTTTTTGGGGTTTTTTCCTTGCAAAAAGTGTTTTTTCCTCTTAGGGAGAAAGTTAAGTCTGGGAAACCCCTTGTCAGTGGCAGAAGGTGTTGGTTGCAGAAGAAGTCATTAGACAAACAAAAAAATTGAAGTAATAACCAGTATTACATCAGAGCAATAAAATATTGAATTAAAACAAATCCTAATGAATTTAATGGCAATTCTACCAGCNAGGCTCCCATCAAAATAAATCATGACCCTGGGTGTTGATTTGCTATAAAAATACCCTAAAACAGCACTGTAGAGGATTATCAATGAAATAGTCAGTGAAAACTCTCAAATGCCACTAAATAGCAATGAGTTTTTTTGCCAGTGGTCATTTTCCCTCACACATATTCTCCCTTCCCTCCTGCCAGTTCAGAGCCATTTGCTCTTTACAATTAATTGATGGTTTTTACCCGAAAATAAAGTAAAAAACAACCTCTCTGCAGCACGATAACCATCATCTACTGATGGTGCAAGTTTTAGTTATAAAAAAAAGCGAAGCAGAGCTGGGGGGACCAAAATGACTCTGGAATGATGCTGACATCACCGAGTTTAACAATAAAATTTCCACAGCATCCTCACAGACCTTCGCTTCAGCCAAGTGTCATGCTGCTAATTAAGATGCTAATGAAGACACAGAGCCAGCCACAGCAGCCTGGGCTCCTCGTGGAGCTCTCAGCTCTGGAATTTGGCTGCAGTTTGGAAAGCCCAGTTAAGACACAGGGGGTTAGGAGAGCCCTTAGGCACGGAGCACAGAAATCCGTGAGGAAGCTCCGTGGGCAGAGGAATCTCTGAGTGCTCAGAGCTCTGTGAGGTGCTCCAGGGTTGCCATAGAGACTCACCAGGTTCGTTTGATTGACCACGAGGAGTGAACACAAAACATTCTGACCCAGAACATGCCAAATGTCTGAGGCAAAACCTGTGGAAGGCTCCATCGCTGCCTGTTGTCTTTGGGGAGTTGAGGATGAAATCTGGGCATGATGCCTGGAGAGCAGCTCTCCACAGCTCACTTCTTGTCACGTCGAGCCCTTCCATGTCTTCTGGAAGGTTCACACTGAAGAAGTGGAAAAGATGGATCTCAGCTGATTGTGCTTTTAAGATTGGCTTCATTTCCGGAATGACCAACCCAATGACTTCAAATCTGTGAAGGAATGAGAAGAAAAAGTCTGTCTATCACCACAAAGACAGAAAAATTGCCCTAACCCCCAAAATTGCTCTGTATCCCAACCCCAGAGTGATGTTTGATGTTCAGCTGTGACGTTTTCTCAGTCACCAAGGTCCACCCTCACTTCTGTTGTTCTCACCAGCCGTGGCCCGCTGGGGTAGGACAGTGAGCTCAGCTTGTTTCCTTAGAGAAAAAGGTCCTGCCATGCTGCCTCACTCTCAGAAAGAAATTTAAATATCGTGAAACATTCTGTCAGACTGGTAAAAGGCGTATCTTTGACATTTTTTCAATCTTTCCCCAAACTCTTTCAACATTTAAGCAGACAGCTCATCAATGACACTCTGCATAAATGCTCCACGGTTAGAAGTAATTTTTCATGATGAATCTTTAAAGTGCCAGGCTCTCTGATAAGTTAAATTTTGATTTTCTTTATATGACAAATGGTTAATAGTTGTCTTAGAGCCTTTCTGCACTATGATTTTTATCTCTGTTTTATTACGGTAATAATACCATCTAATATACTCTCTCATATCTGTCTTGTTCTTTCTTAAGGTCAAAATTACATCCAGAGTTAAAAGCAGCAAGAGATTTCTCCCTTTCTTCCTCTCGGTGTTTTCAGGGAATAAATTACCATACACAGGCAAATAATAGCAAATTAGGAAACTGAAATGTGATATCCATACTTTAATATGTGCTGGGCAATCAGAAACCCGAGTATTGGGATGTCATTACAACGAGGAATTCTCAGGCTTGCAAGTTAATTAGATGCTATTACATCAGGCTATTTAATTGCCTTCCTTGCCAATAACCTGTGAAGAAGAAGAAAAATATTAATTCCTCTTCTTGTCTTCAGGCAGATTTCTCTCGTTGGTGTTTTATGGGGTTTGTTCCCCTCGGGCCCACCAGTGGTAACCCCCAAAGCTCCTTCAAAGGCACAGATGGTTTTTAGGGAGCAGAGGAGCAGCAGGTGACACGTCCTGCTCCTTGGAAGGTCCATTCCAGGTGTGGGGATGGGATGGGATGGGATGGGATGGGATGG
>VZRR01011466.1:37823-69865 GCA_013398015.1 Oreocharis arfaki
TTCCATGGTTCCTTGGATTCCATGGTTCTTGGATTCCATGGTTCCTGGGTTCCATGGTTCATGGGTTCCACAGTTCCTAGGATTCCATGGTTCATGGGTTCCACAGTTCCTAAGATTCCATGGTTCCTGGGTTCCATGGTTCCTAGGATTCCATGGTCCCTGGGTTCCATGGTTCCCACTCATCTCAGCAACCTCGAGACTACCCCAAAGGAACTCAAGTGTTTAAGCGACTTTAGACCCCAGGATGTGTTAAACTTTTCAGCCTGGACAAACGCAGGCAGGAATGTGTTTGATCTCCTTGGACCAGCCAGAAATCATTCAGAAAAACCCTCTGTCCCACCAGCACAGCTCCATGCTGGGCTCACGGGGAGCATCATAGAGGTGATGACACCAAACCACCTCATTGCAGGGTTGAAGATGATCCCCTGAGTTATGATATTTAACAGGGAAATATTAGAAAACATCCACATAGTGATTTATTATAATTAATATCGTAGCTTAGACTGCAAAAGGCATTGCAGGGACACTCTGCCACATTTTCAAGCCGAGGGCACAGCTCACACCACACTCGGGGGACACAGTGGAATTCACACATGTGTAACTCAGCAGGTGACCTTTTCTCCACACCACATTTACATATTTCACATCAAATGACTTTTCCCCTTTTTTTTTTTTTTTTTTCCAACAGGAAATTACAAAAAAATCCCAGATTTGGCACATTTCATCAGCTGGGGGTTGCCTACCTAAGTCAATTAATTGAGGCACAGGGAGTGGTGCTGATACCCTGCCTTAGAGTGATTTCCCAGGATTCTTCTGGATATGAGATGAGACATCTCTGGAGATTATTTCCTGCCAAAGTCATTTTAAATAACTGTATTAAAAAGCCAGTGGAAGGTACAAGTCGGGCCTGATTCTGTCTTTCACCGGTGGCCCTTCATATCTTTGGGAACCTGAAATGAAATGTACTTTAAATCTGTATTAAAATTACCAGTTGTCTTCGAGTAAATGTGATTTGGGACAGGAAAGCACAGGAATGCCTCGTGTCTGGCAGAGAGGAGGGATTTTGGGAATAATATCCTCCATCCTCCCGCCAGGCTGCCTCACATCTCCTCAAAGCACGGGATTACCTTCGTATTAATCAAAAAGCAACTTGATTAAATCTGTAGCCTGACAAAGGAGGGGAATTAAGCAAATGAAAACATTCATTCCGAGACAAAACTTTACGCTACTGTAACTTTGGGAACAAAGCCCTTCCCGAGCGCTCCCGTCTGCTCCGCTCGGCTCGCGGCGCTTGGAAATCGACATCTGGTGACGCGCTGGGGACACGGGGACCTTGTCAGAGGTGGCTTTGTCAGAGAAAAGCATCAAAAGGACTCGAAGCAACGATTGAAACATCAGATGTCAAAATCTGGGCCGGGTTTTGGGACACTTGCTCAGGACTTTGCCCTTCGGAAGGAAGTTTTTTTAATTCCTGCTCCGACGCCGTTGCGGAAGGACCTTCTGTGGAGAGGGGACTTCCCAAGAGCCAGCTCCTCATCCCTGCCCACCTTGGAGAGGCAGCTGCTCAGCAGCATCAGGCACGAATCCCATTTCCCGTACAGCTGGCAGGTCAAATAAAAAGGGTTGTTGCCCTGGGAATTAAAGGTGAACAAACAAACAAGGAGGAAAGAAAAAAAAGAGAGATAAGAGAAGGTGAAATTCTGGGTTTGAGTATCTGCCAGGAGTTGTTCAGGATACAAAGCAAAGTGGAAACACAGAAGCAATTTATGCTTCGGATGACAAAGATGAGCTGTTATTTTCTAAGGATTTATCGTGTTCAAAATCAGATTTTTTTCATGGTTTTTGATACATTTCTGGTCTAAAATACTGATACAATTATGTTTAGGGTGTGATATGAATTATTTTCTGTGATGCTGACCAGCTGTGACACAGTTTCCTTGGAACAACACGGGTGTTTATTGCTGGAAAATGAGATTTTTCGGGGAAAAATGAAATACCAGCTTGTTATAACCCGTGTGAACTTCTGCAGCTTAAATTACAGGTAAGAGAAAACAAAAATACCTGTAAAGCTGAAATTTGGAGGAGGCTTTCCAGCAGTTATGACTCATTATGGAAGTAGTTATAAGTTTAATAATGACAAAATAATAATGGGAATTTTTAAAAGTCTGGATAAAACCCCAGGTTTTTGCACACATTCCTTTTACTTCCACTTTGTAGGATAAAAATGCCAACTGCATAAAAACTTTGACATGTTTCAAGAGCTCTTAAAATAAACTGCATTTATTTACTGATGAATTATAAAATAAAAACATTTCCTGGCATGTCTGTGGTTGCTCTGTGCATCTTTCATCATATCCTGATTTCCCAGCTGATTTTCCATCTAAAAGCAATATTGTGCCATCTCTAAAAATTCCATGCAAAGCCATAGGATTAACACCTGGAACTGCTGGTAGAATTGCCATTAAATTCATTAGGATTTGTTTTAATTCAATATTTTATTGCTCTGATGTAATACTGATTATTACTTCAATTTTTTTGTTTGTCTAATGACTTCTTCTGCAACCAACACCTTCTGCCACTGACAAGGGGTTTCCCAGACTTAACTTTCTCCCTAAGAGGAAAAAACACTTTTTGCAAGGAAAAAACCCCAAAAAATCCAAAAACCAGGCACAGAGAAACTCCTGGTTTGAATTTTTAACTGCTATTTCACTAGATTTACGGAATAAATGACTTTTATTTTGACATTTATTGAAGCAATTAAACTCCTTTTAACTGTGACATCATTGCCATAAAGAGAACCCATCCATTGGGAAATGTGGCTACTCAGACCCAGCTGCCTCTAAATAAATAAGTTGATTAAAAATAAGTTAATTAATTTATAAACTAGTGAGCAATAAGTGACATTAATACATATATATCTAATTGCACCTATTTGAGATATGCAATTAATTCAGATTAAAGGGAGAGGGGATTTGTGTTCTTCTCTCTTCCATCCAGGATTTCAGCTCCCCACACTCCACATTAAATATGCACTGGGTTGCTCACATGATTATTTCAGAGGCTTGCATATTTTATTAATAAGTCCAGGAAAAATTAGGCTATGCTCCAGGAAAATTAGGTAATTATATTTAACCAATAGCTTTAATACAAGAAACTTCTTCATTTTATATATATAAAAAAACCCCCAAACACAGCAGCAAAGAAGCCATCAAACAAACAAAATTGATTTAAATAAAGGAGTAATTTAAGAGGAATGGAACAGAACTGAGAGGAAATAGGGAATGGGACTTACCATGGAAGGGCCAACTGGGTAACTCAAGCACACCAATGTCATGGAGATCCACAGGATGAAAACCAAGTTTAACCTGCAGAGACTTCAAAGAAAAGCTGAGATTAATTAAAATTTGGACCAAAATCAAGCAAAATATGAACAGAGAGCAACCCATGCACCGATTACCCCGCAGTGGCTCTACCTGCTCATTCTTTACCCAGCACTGTGTGTGTGAACATGCAGCTCTACGACCGAATTCCTCACACATCCTTTCAGTTCTTCCTTAGGTGACCATTTTATACCAGAGTTCAGGAGGGAAAATGTCATCAAAGCTGATTTTATTCTGACTAATTGCTCCTTGTTTGGCCTTTTCTTCTTGTTAAATGGGAAAATGGCAAGAACACGCTCAGCTGCCATTACCAACCCCGGGGATTTCATTTAAAGTGTCCCATTAAATGTCTCTCAAGTGGCTTTATTGTTACCTCTGTGTCATCGCTGCAAATGTGGTCAGAGGTCTGAGGATTTCAAAAACACATCTCAAGAGTTTGTTGCCACTTCCAATAGATCAGGTGGAGACCTTGCAAAGCCTGGCAGCCAGGGAGAAACATTAAAAGTGCATTTTAAGTCGAAAGTTCCTCAAAGAGTCTTATTATACTCAAAACAGCCACAATACAGAGAAAAAGATATGGGTTTTTAAAAATTTTTCTCCTCCCAACATTATTTTTCTGCGTGCTTAGTTCTTAATACATCCAATTAAGTTTTTTTCTTACAATTAAAATTCTTTGGACATTCATTTCTACTGTGCAGCCACATCTCAGCCCACATTGAGTTTAGTCAATGCAAACTTCTATAGGATTAATAAACTGTTAATTTCCAGCAACACTGCAAATGTTTGGTGTCTAAAAGCATCATTTGTTGCTGCAACAAATTGAATGGTGCAGTATTTTAGGGGATTCTGTGGTTTATTTATCCAGAGGGGTGTGAAAGTGCTGAGTCCCACAAGGTCTGGGAATGTTGGACTGCATAGGGGAGGGAATGCTGGAAAACATTAAATTCCATTTATTTTTTCTGAGAATGAGCACCACATCCATGAAAATGGTCTGGGTTAATGGTTGGACTCGCTGATGTGAGAGCTTTTCCAACCTCAACGATTCCAGGATTCCAAAGAAAACACTGAGGATCATTTTTTGACAGCCACAGAGTGTCAGACATGCACACAGTGAGTCAGAAACCCCAAATGTCGCATTTGGTTTGGTGTTTACACCGAAAAATCAATGTACAAGGGCTCCAGAAGGGACCTCTGTGTGAGTCTTCGGGGAGAGCTGAGCTGCTATAAATGATGCCAAATTTCACCGCAATATTTCAGATCATTTTGATGACCTGAAAGGTCTTCTCCAACCGTAACAATTCCACAATGCTGTGATTCAGTCTCCCACTTAAGTGCATTTCATTCCAGGAGACAGAGAACTCTGAGAAGAACTCCAGTGGCGTGGAAGAGCCTTTAGGAGTTTTAAACCAAAACCCCTGATGTGATGTCAGGTGGTGGTTGACCATTTTTCCCTCATCGTGGTGGTGCTGATCATGCCGAGGTTGACAAAATCCAACAGATCTCAAATGATTTTTAAAAAGAAGTGCTTGTGGTTGCTGGTGAAGCTCTTCAGGATTGTCCAGGCCCACGAAGGCTGGGGAAATGAAGATGAAATTTGCTTCATTTAAAGCCTGCAGCGAGCAATCCCTCTAGAAAGCCATCAGGAGAATGGTTGATAATTTGCATATTCAGCCTGAGCCCTCTTATTCAGAGAGCAAATCCTCTCCTTGAACAGAACCTCCCATCCCTACTTGTCCAGGACCTCCAACTCCAAGGATAAGAGGATTAGGCCGTGTTCCTGCTGCAAAGAAAAGCACTTTGGGGTGGATTCTGCCTGAGCACAGCTTAGCTCAGCTCTCATTGTGTCTGCATTTAGGCCAGCTCCATTTTAATCCCAAATTAACCTTCACACAACACTTTTTGTGGAAGGTGAGGAGCCAGAACAGGCTGGTGATTAAAGCTCAGGGTTTCCAGGTTCAGCCTTAGACTCTCTGGGTAAACTTTGGTGAATTATTGAGTCAATTTTTTTTTAAATCATGAGTTGTTTGAGGCCCAGGTAATCTCCCACTGGGCCTGGTCAGTCCCTCCTTTCTCATATCCCTCTAAAAGACAGTTTGTGAGCAATCACAAACTGCTTTGGAATTGAAGAACCACAAGATCATGGAATAGTTTGGGTTGGACAAGCTCTCTGAGATAGAGTCCAACCACTCCCCAGCACTGCCAAGGCCACAGTGCCTCATGTCCCCAAGGGCCACGTCCACATGGCTTCAAATCCCTCCAGGGATTGGAACTCCACCTCTGCCAGGGCCAGACAGCCCTTTTTGGGAAGAAATGTTCCCAACATCCAACCTGACTCTCCCCTGGTGATGCAGATGGCACCAAGGCAAGAAGGAGTCACTGAGACATCACCACCCCAGAACAGGGCCCACCCAAGGGCTTTGCCCACCCCTCAGACCCACTGAAAGGTATTTCCTGAACATTCAAACCCTCCCATTTGCTTCTCACTTCTCGGAGTTTATTTCTCCCAGCTTTCCAGGATGCAGTTTAACACACCACACCACACCTGAGATTTGCATGCATGAAGCACAGATGGAGGTTTAGATCCATTCGAGACATTCCCACTTCAGGTTTGGAGGAATCAGGTTGAACAGCACAAGTGGCAATTGACATTTCTGTCTCCTGCTCTGTCTGCTGAGCATCCAGGCAGAGGCTCTGCTCCTGGGCTGGGTTCACTGGCAGCTATCAGAGGTCAAATGAATCATTAAGAACCACGATAAAACCTCCCAGCATCCATAAAATTTGTATTTTCTGAGAATAAATCAGCAGCAGTATCAGGGACAATATCACCTCTTCCCTCCTGCCTGCCCTGCTGGAGGGACTCTGTATTGAACCTTGTTTCTCCTTTTTCTTTGGTTTCCCCCCCAAAATCATATGGAACAACACAAAACTCACTGCTGAGCCCATCAAACCTTGCAAATTACTGAGGTTCATAGGCCTATAAGCTTTAGGACATGATATTTCCTTGCTCCACCCCAGTAGTCAATCTAAAGTGTTTAAACTGGCATTGTGGGACTTTTTAAGGGATCAGAACAAAAGAATGAGTGAACACACCACAACCTGTCCCTTAGTAACCCCAAAAGTCGTAAAACCACAGCTCCTGATAAAGGCAAGGTTCAAAATCTCGTTGTTTCCTTCTGGGATGCTCCCACTGAAACCTCAGCATGGCTTTTCTGGAGAAAGCTGCCAGGATATTTTGTTCCAAGCTCAGTAATTCTTTTTTTCTTGCTTTCAGGAGTTTCAACAAACCCAAGAGCCAGCGTGGTTTGCTTTCAGACCAGTGGAAGGTGCAAGCTGGAAATCAATCATGCTCCCAGCACACAAACCTGCTTCTGACTCAGTGATAATAGAAAATCCCAGCAAGACACGAAGAGAGAGAAACACAGAAAGCAGAAAGTTCATTCCTTGGGTCATTCCCTCTGTGCTCTCTCTGAGGCCAGGCTGGACAACCAAACCCTTCACCTGCCCCACGAGACATCTCCAGAGGCACAAAGGAGCTGCAGGGCTGCTGTGGATTCACCTGACTGATTCTGGGCATTTCCCTGCCATGGAGGTCTCTAATCCCCTTAAATGTGGGTATCATGTGGTGCCTCATCCCTGGCAGTGTCCAAGGCCAGGCTGGACAGGGCTTGGACCAACCTGGGACAGTGGAAGGTGTCCCTGCCCATGGCAGTGGTGCCACTGGATGGGCTTTAAGGTTTACCCCAACCCAACCCACTCCAGGATTCTCTGATCCAGAAGGAGCACAGCCCTGGCTTACAGGTCCAAATGATGCAGCCTGGGGGAAGCTCAGCTCTTGCCCCCTCTCCTGCCCTCGGACATTTGGGCAGTGCCTGCCCATCTCCACTGCCCCACAAGCAGGTGGCACTCGTGCCCAGGGCTGGGTCTGTCCCCTGTGTCATTTACGTGGCTCCTGAGCCTCCCAGGGGTTTGCACAGAGCTCTCTGGGGAGGATGCAACAATCTCATCAAAGGTTGGGGCACATTTGCTGAGACCACCAAGGCCTGGGCTGGCTGCTGTGCATAAGCAGCTCTGTGCTCTTGTCTCAGCCTCAGAGCTCCTGCAGAAGGACAGAGCTGTTTATTGAATTCCTTCCTGGCTGCCAGCGCTGCCGCCCGCAGAGCCAAGTCCTGTAAGTGAGACACTGCTCGAGCTCCTTGCAGGCAGGGACAGCTCCTCTGCTGAGCCCTGGCAGCGTGCCCCAGCTGGAAAGATGCGTGGCTCCTTTTTAAAAGCCAGTTTTTAATGCAATTCCGCTCAGACACCGCTCCCCTCGCAGCCTGAGCCAGCAGCGGTTCAGGCTCTGGCCAGGCCCCCTCTGACGCACAGGTTTGATCCGTGAGAGAAGGAAAATCAAAAGGCATTAAAGGCAGAGCAGCACTGCCAGTCCTGCCCCCCTCCACAGCTTTCGTTTTCCTGGATGGATGCTCAGCAGGCAGGAGGGGAGCAGCGAGGGCTGCCAGGAGATGGAAGGAAAAGGATTTGTGGATGCTATGAACCTCAGGATCTTCATTGCCACCTGGTTTTGGAGCACTCCTGCATCGCTGGGGCTGTGCACGTCACTGTCATGCCAAAGGGGACGAAGCTGCAGTTGGATCCTCCCATGCCAGCGGGAAAAATTAGCTCCAAAATCCCATTTTTGATCCTACATCACACATGAATCGTCGGCTGTGTCACAGTTGCCATCCCCAGGATTTTAAAGTCTAAATCATCATCTCTAAAAATATGAATTCCTTTTCCTGGTTACGGTCAGAGCTGGTGTGGGCAGAGGCAGCACGAGTTCCTTACCCCACTCCCCAGCACATGTCCCAGGCTGAAGCCAAGGCAGTGATGGAAAGTGTCACCAAACGTCATCACTCCCCACATCCTGCAGCACGTGGCACTGCCAGGCCCTGTGCCAGGCCACAAACAGCCATGCAGCCCCTGCTGATGTCACCCAGCCCTGCTGATGTCACCCAGCCCTGCTGATGCCACCCAACCCTGCTGATGTCACCTAACCCTGCTGATGCCACCCAACCCTTCTGATGTCACCCAACCCTGCTGATGCCACCCAGCCCTGCTGATGCCACCCAGCCCTGCTGATGCCACCCAGCCCTGCTGATGCCACTCAACCCTGCTGATGCCACCCAGCCCTGCTGATGCCACCCAGCCCTGCTGATGCCACCCAACCCTGCTGATGTCACCTAACCCTGCTGATGCCACCCAACCCTTCTGATGTCACCTAACCCTGCTGATGCCACCCAGCCCTGCTGATGCCACCCAGCCCTGCTGATGCCACCCAGCCCTGCTGATGCCACTCAACCCTGCTGATGCCACCCAGCCCTGCTGATGCCACCCAGCCCTGCTGATGCCACCCAACCCTGCTGATGTCACCTAACCCTGCTGATGCCACCCAACCCTTCTGATGTCACCTAACCCTGCTGATGCCACCCAGCCCTGCTGATGCCACCCAGCCCTGCTGATGCCACCCAGCCCTGCTGATGCCACTCAACCCTGCTGATGCCACCCAGCCCTGCTGATGCCACCCAGCCCTGCTGATGCCACCCAACCCTGCTGATGTCACCTAACCCTGCTGATGCCACCCAACCCTTCTGATGTCACCTAACCCTGCTGATGCCACCCAGCCCTGCTGATGCCACCCAGCCCTGCTGATGCCACCCAGCCCTGCTGATGTCACCACGCTCGGGCCGGAGCCCACGTGAAGCAGCAGGAGCGAAGCTTTTTGGCCAAAACATACTGAAACACGGCAGGAAACGTTTCTAATTTATGGATCCCTTGCCTTTTCTGTCAGCTTCCTTAGCATGCCTTCAGAAAAACAATCTGCACGAAGCACAGCGTGAAAAACAAGCCCTCCCTGCACCGGCACCAAAGCCCTCTGAGGATTTATCTGGAGGTAAAAGGAAAGAAAAGAAAGAGCAGAGCAGACAAAAGTTGCTCAAACCATTAAGGGAAAGCTCAGCAGCGGAAAAGTGGAGGCAATTAACATTTTTGCTACGCTGATCTGTGCGTGCCAACGTAATTTATGCGCTCAGAAATCTCTCAAATAGATCCTGCAGGAAGTGGCTGCCGAGGAAAAGATGTCAGTGCTGAGCTAAAAAGACACCTGTCAAAGCCAACCCCAAATTCCTGATGATCTGAGAAAGGCTGAATGGTTGTTGAAGGAGAAGGCAGAAAGAGAAAAGAGCCTGGATAGACAAGAAAAGGCAAAGGTTTTTGAGGAGAGAGAGGAGAAAAGGATGTAGGAAAGTCTGATGTGACTTTAGAGGAAGAGATCAAACTTTAAAGGGATCAAACTTGAAAGGAGTCAAGGAAAGCTAACATAAATATTATAAATAGCAAGGAAAAAGGAGAAAGAGCTGGGTGGCTTTGAAGGGCACAGGTTTTTTATGGATTTTATTGCACTGCACCTCGAGCTTCTCCCATGGATAAGGTTAAGGGAAGACAAAAACACATCCAGTATTTTCTATTGGGATAATCTGGCTCAAGCAAGCTTGCACTTTTCCCCCTAGAGAATCCCAGCACAAACCCATTTGTTTCTGCTCCCCAAGTCCTTGGGATGTCATAACAACAGCACTGTGTCAGCTGGGAATGGGAAAAAGGGAGCAGCGTAGGGAAAAGTCAGTCCGGGCAGCACAGGTAAGCCAAGGAATTACGCTGGGAGGCAAAAAGTGGGACACAAACCTGTGGATCCATAATAACTGCAGGGTCAGTGAGGGGCACAGGGGGTGCTGAACGCTGCTCAGGATACTCAGAACCCACAGGCTGGACACAAAGGGGGAATTGCTCACCCCTGAGCAGGTTTTTGTGCGATCCAGAGCGAGCTTCCCTTGGAAAACAGCTCCGGGGGATGCAAAGCGGCTGCCAGGAGGCTCTTTATGCCTACAGACAGTGCTGGGTGAGGAGCAAAGGGACCTCTCACTTGGCAGAGAATGATGAGCAAATCCCCAACCCACAGCTCGGGGTTGACTCCATTCCCTCCTGAGCAGGCAGCATTTGGGAGGGAGACATCTCAGCTGCTCCTCGGATCAGCTCCTGGCATTTCTGGAGAAGGGGAACGCACCAGCTTGAATTTGTGACACGAGACCTCAAGTACCTTCAGGAAATAAGTGGCTACATCTGGAACACCACTCATCATGTGGAGGAGGCGAGAGGACACACCTTTTTTTCTCCCAAACGCAGAGTGTTTTCCATCTGTTCTCCCTGCTCTTTTAGCTCGCTGCTGTTTCCTTTCTACTCGGCTGTGCCACTTAAACAAACAAGGATGTCGCAGCCTCTTGGAAGGAGACTCCTTTCCTGCAAAGGCCTTTCGAGAAGAAGGATCCTCTCTATAATGACCCGCTAAGCAGCAAACAAACGGGAGCTGAGCCCCGGAGCGGGCTGCACGTCGTGTTTCAAATTCGCCCGTAGGAAGATAAAATCAAACTGTGAGTCCGCCTCGCCCTGCAGGCTCTGGAAATGCCAGCTCTGGATCAGTTCCTGGCCACTTTTGTTGCTTGTAAAGGTCCTCGAGCAGGAGAGAGGGAATGTGGCTGTCAAAAAATTCGGTGCCTTTTGTCTGAACGCGGCCGACCCAAGAGCCCGATTTCCCCTTGTGTTCTCTCCCTCCTCTAAAAGGCTTCATCCAAAAATATCCCGCACCAAAAGACGGGAGAAGTTTCCGTTTCCTCACTGAAAGCCTGTTGCAGCTGGCTGGATTTTTCTTGCTCCGTGCAAAAGGATTTCTTCGTGCCCAATTAGGTTTTAATGCTTGATATAACTCCTTCAAAAGTTAGAACTGCAAAAGGACCTTAATGAGGTCAGGGAGTGACGGGAAAAGGGGAGAAGTAGGTTTAGGCTGGATATTGGGAAGGAATTGCTCCCTGGGAGGGTGGGCAGGCCCTGGCACAGGGTGCCCAGAGCAGCTGTGGCTGCCCCTGGATCCCTGGCAGTGCCCAAGGCCAGGCTGGACATTGGGGCTGGGAGCAGCCTGGGACAGTGGGAGCTGTTTGAGGTCCCTTCCAACCCAACCCATTCCACGATTTGATGATTTTATGATTCTGTGATATCTAGCTCTCTTATCCTTCTATTATTTGCATCAGTACCGGATTTGCAAACCTCATCTCTCCCCTCTCTGCCCTCTGAGTTTCCCTTTTAGCCTCAGGGATTTCAGGGTTTTTACCCCTCCCCACAGCTGCCACATTTGGAGGTAATCAACTGCTACTTCTTAATCAGGAGCACAGATTATTCTGAATAAACACGAAATCCAACATTAGAAAAGCTCATAGAGCCCTGTTCTCTGGGGAGCAGAAAAGGCCTGGGGCTGAGGGCCAGGGGAACAGAAAAGGCCTGAGGTGCTGAGGGCCAGGATTGTTCCCTGTGGCAGGACAGGAGATATTCTCCAGCTCCTCACCTCAGACTTTCCCTGCTCCAGTCTCTCAGGAAAAGCACCGAAGGCACAGAACATGAAAAGGAGCAGCTCTCCATGCACTTGACACTGCTCTGACTGCCAGGAGCAAACGTGCAGTGCTCAAAAACCCAGTGACTCTTTGTTCCTTGCACAGCCCCTGCCTGCTGACAGCCCGGCCTTTCATTGGAGCAGGGAAGGCTCAGCCTTTGAAACCCAATTCCCAGCTCAGGAGAGCGCTGGAAAAACGACAGGATGGACTTCAGTATTGCACTCCTCAGTAAAGGCTGAGCTGTGAGGGGTGAGCACAGACAGGGCAGCGCCTTCAAGGGGCTGAGGGCCTCGTTAAAAGCGAGAAGCGCTCCGGAATTAGCACTCCATGGGAGCACCACGCACCTGAATGATTGCTGGCATCCAGGCTGTCTCTGGGTTTAGGTTTTCAGGGATGTGCCCCAGGGATAAGGGGATGCTTCTCCTGGTGCTTCATGAGCCATCCTCTGGCTCAGGGATCCCTGTCAGGGCTCCTGCCCTTCGGCATCGCCTCAGGAGGTGGGAGAAGCTCCAACCACCACAAGGAATTATGAATGAGCAGCTGAGGAAGCGCAGCTCCCACCGTTCCCGGTCTCTTTGCAGCAGCAGGAACGACACGACCACATTACAGACAAGAGATCCCTTGAAACTCAAATAACCCCACAGTTCTCTGCCTTGCCAAACTCCATAACATCAGCAGCGCCTAAGCCAGCAGGACAGCAGCTAAAAATACCCCGCTCCAACTCATCCCAGGCTCCTGATGGAAGGGCAGAGTCCCTGACATGTGCTCCTTGCAAGTGTCACAGCGAGCGGCCCCGGGGCACGGCTCTGCCACGGCCCCACAACTGCACACCCACCACAGGGCCAAGAGCCTCTGCACAAAGTTCTCCATTCCTCTGGAACGATTCACAGCTCAGCCCTGCTGTGGTTTCCTCAATGTCTGTGTTTTCAGTGCCAAACTGTTCTTCAGCCCCATCAAGTCCCTTTGCAGTCCCTGTAGCTCACAGGCTGTGAATTGGCAATTTCTGATCCAAATGTCAGCGATGGGAAATGCAGACCTGGATAACTTTGTGTTTCCCAGAGCTATTTCCCAACCTGGAACCTCTCCCCAAACCCTGCTGACACATTTGGGGTGATGTAGCAAAAGGAGGGGCTGGGGAGGGACTTGGAAGAAGAGCACATTGTGTTCATGCAGAGTTCATGTTCCTTGCTGTCCCTCTGTGCTCAGTGCCATTTTCTGCAAGAATGAACAGAGAACCAAAACTAAATGTATTTACTGTGCTTTTTCTGCTGCATGAACTGATGTTTTCATAGAATCCCAGGATGGTTTGGATTGGAACAGACCTTAAACCTCATCCAGTGCCACCCCCTGCCACAGGCAGGGACACCTTCCACCATCCCAGGGCGCTCCAACCTGACCTTGGACAGTTCCAGGGATCCAGGGGCAGCCACAGCTTCTCTCTGCCAGGACCTCACCACCCTCACAGGGAAGAATCTCCTCCAATATCTAACCTAAACTACTGTTTTTCAGTTTAAAGCCATTCCCCCTTTTCCTGTCACTACCTGCCCTAGTAAAAAAATCCCTCTCCAGCTCTCTTGTAGCCCTTTTAGGTACTGAAAGGCCACAATAAGATCATTCCAGAGACTTCTCTTCTTCCCTTACTTTCAGCCATGTGGGGTTTTCTCTCTTTTCTCACTGCTTTTTCTCTGTAGGGAGGGGTAGCCCTGGTCCAGCTGCCCCTGAGCTGGGTTTCTCTGCATTCACAGCACCCACTCAATCCTCTCCAGCAGGCTGTGCCCGGGCTACATGTCCTGAGCAGTCAAATCCTTTTTATTCTGGACAATCTTGGCCCCAGGAATGACTTTAACTCGGTGAGGAACCATCCCAAACTCATCCAAAGCATATTTGCTTCCGTAACCTCGGCGGGGCTCGGCGAGGCACGGCTGCTCCGCGGGGCTGGCCAGGCAGGCCCCGCTCCCTGCTGTGGATGAAGATGTTCCAGTTGCCTGGGAAACCAGTCCTTGGGATCACTGAAATGCATTCCACACCTTTGCCTTCGGATACACCTTGTCTGGGAGAGAATCCCGAGGCGGGAGGAGCCTGCGGGAATCCAAGCGCTCCTTTCACAGGGATAAATCTGATAGGAAGTCACTCACGGCCCAACAACAACCAGATCTGCCCCAAAACATGGGTCACAGTCTGAGCATGTGAGCATCTCATCCCTCAGCTGAGGACACGAGCCTTTAATCCATCAGGATATTACCAGCAGGTGGAAGAACTGGCTGAGTAGAGATGAAGGAGCTACAATCAAAGGAGACGGGGTTATTCAAGGACTCGGAGCATTTATTTAGATTAAATATTTGTGAATTGGGATATTTTTTGGCCTGTTTGAAGAAAGAATGCATTCAATTCTTACAGCAGCAGCACCAGGTAGGACCTTAAAAACCATCTCGTTCCAACCTCCCCGCCATGCAAGTATGGTTGGGCTATCAGACTGATTTTAGAGGACAAAAATCCATAAAGAAGAGCAGGATATTGCTCGAAAAGTCTGACTCCTGGCAGCAGTTTAGACAAGGAAAGCAGCATCATTTCACTGCTTGCTTACCTTCAATCAAAAAACAACATTAGGCTTGAATTTCTCCTGTGGGTGTAGTCAGCTCTTAAGTTGAAATCCAGGTTTAATATCTTCTCTTAATTTAGGTCATGGGCAGGGAAGCAACGCAGGGAAATAGAGGGAAAATTCAGGCTTTGCAATAGATGCTCAAAAACTGCAGCTCGTGCTTGAGGCTCCCAGGGCACCGACCACAGCCACTCCTCTGCTCAGAAAGCCTTGCAGCCAGAAAAGAAAGGCTGAGATCCCTGCAGGATTTAAATCCCGAGTTATGAGGCCTTTGTAGGGTCTGTCTCCCATCCCTGAGGTCAGCAAGGAATGTTCTGCTCTGCCCTCTGAGTGCTCCTCCCTACCTGGCAGCTGGAAGAGCTGCAGGAGGAAGCGCTGGAGGTGCTCCACTCCTGGCTTCCCTCCTCTGGAAGGGTCAAAAGGAGACAAACAGGGATGTTAAAGGAATCATTGGGATCATCCAGTTCACCTGCATGGAGTGGAAGTGGAAGAAAAAAAGTGGAGTTCAGCTGGGGAATAATGGAAGAGAAAAGTGTCTGAACAAAAGGCTGGGAGAGCTGGGGGTGTTCAGCTGAAGAAGAGATCTTACAGCTCCTTCCAGTGCCTAAAGGGGCTCCAGGAGAGCTGGAGAAGGACTGGGGACAAGGGATGGAGGGACAGGACAAGGGGAAGTGGGTTTAAGCTGAAAGTGGGGAGATTTGGATGGGATATTGGGAAGGAATTGTTCCCTGGGAGGGTGGGCAGGCCCTGGCACAGGGTGCCCAGAGCAGCTGTGGCTGCCCCTGGATCCCTGGCAGTGCCCAAGGCCAGGTTGGACATTGGGGCTTGGAGCAGCCTGGGACAGTGGAAGGTGGACCTGGATGAGCTTTAAGGTCCCTCCAGCCCAAGCCAGTCTGGGATTCTGTGATTGAACAGCAAATTCCAGCAGGACCAGTCTGGGAGAATCTTGTGGTGTTGGTTTTTTTTTTCCCAGTCCCTCATTTAAAAAATCCAAACAAACCAAACCCTTTCCCTGTTGCCTCTGACCCAAATTCTGCAGTTCAGTGTTTCGGGGGGGTCCTGTGCACCCCCAGAATTCCCAATTCCACCCCTGCTCAGAGCAGTTTATGGAGCTCACACTCACCTAAACACCACCACACTGCACAGGGCCATAAACTCCCCATGCCGGGGGATGGAAGCAGCTTCCTTCTCACATTTATTAAATCATGTTTATACACATCCTTACTGATTTATACGGCATCTTCCTTGTTAAACAGAACAGCAAAACATAATTGAGTCTTCTGTTCCTAATATTTTTTTGTTGTTGTTTGGTTTGTTTTTTTATTGCCAACATAAACGTGCATCCATTTTTGGGCATCCAAAAGTTATCTGGAGCTTTAGATGTTCAGGGCAAGGCAGCCTTGGGGTTTTTGCTGGGTCACCATCAGAGGCTGTTCCACCCAGCTGACACCAAACACTGCTAAAAACACACTCAGCTCCTTCATGACTGCTCAAACAAAATTAAAATTCAAGGGAACTGCAGCCAGATGATTCCTAAGGTATATTTCAAGAGTAACTGCCTCAAGTTTTTATTTATTATTATTATTATTATTTTTAATATTTCAGCTCTGGTTGGATGTGATTTGAGATTTTCAGAAAAGTCAGTTTCTGGAGAAAATGGTAATAATGAATGAAGTGAAATGGATCCCAGCACAGGTGGATGGGCCAAGGGTTGCAGTTCAGGAGAACACGGGATTTTCTGTGCCCCTGTTACCAACCAGCCTCTTTGTATTGGAAAGGAAGGGAAAAGGGAAAGTGGAAAAGGGAAGGAAGAAAGAAAGGGGGAAGGGAAGGGAAGTAACAGTTCCCTTTTGCCCATTTGCTCCTGGCTCAGCAGTGAATTCCGGGCAGGCTGTGAAGGTGGTGCCAGTCTGACACCACCCAGCAGAGGCTGATGAAGCTGCTGCCAGTGCACTCAGCAGCAGAGCAAAGGAACAGCTTGCAGGGGCTGGGATGGCAGTTCCAACATCCCTGCTCCCACAGCCCCTTGGCTGTCAAACTGGCACGTGGAGGGATGGTGCCCTGAGAGGGGCAGTTCTTTCCAGCAAGGGACAAAGCCACTGTCAGGGCTGGGAGCTGCATTCCTGCAGGGAGGGAATCCGTGCCCAGCAGCAGCCCTGGATATCCTACCTGCTCCATTAAAATGAACCCAAATAAATAAAATAAACCCAAATATAGCTCCAAGATATTATCACAGTGCAGCAATGTCAGAGATGCCACCAAACCCACTTATATCCATTTTTTCCATGTGTTTAGGCACTCCAAGCAAACCATCCAGCACTGCCAAAGCAACTGCACTAAATCTGTCCCACAGCAAAAATCACTGCACCTGAACAGTCACAACAGAGCCCCCAAATTCACTTTTCCCTTCTTTTTTCCCCTCCTGAAAGCAAAAGCTGAACCCCTCTGCGAGAGCTCCATGCCACCAGCAGAGAGGATCTCATCAGACAGCTGCAGGAGAAGAGGTTTTCAGTGCAGAAGAGAAAATTACTGTTTCCCCAGGAGGAACAGATCCCATGTCAAGGAGACAAAAAAATTAAAAAAACCCCTAGATCTGGACAGCAATTCTGTAGTTTCACCAGGAAATGTTTTGTGATGAAGCTGAGCAAGTAAACAGAATGTCAAGTACCCAGATGAAAGACTCTCACATATTTTTGGACAGGCCAAACATGTTTTGTTGTTGGTTTTTTGTTTAGAACTACATTTTTTTCTGCAAATAAATGTCCCTACACATTTTTAGGGAGAGCAATGCATTGGAACATCGTGAAATAATGCAGGAGCAGCCTGTGCCCATCTCCAGGCAGGCAGGGTTAGCAGGTCAAAGACACCAGGACTTTCCAGGAAGAATTCTGGATAAAAACCCTAAAAAACCCCCCAGGTTTCCTTTACATCACATCAGCTGCTCCCCTCTCCTGTTCTGCTGCACAGAAAGCAGAAAAATGCCTGGACTGAAACATCCCTGGAAATAAAAGGGTGATTCTGCTGCCTTGGGGGATGCTGCTGGAAAACTCTGCGTGTTCTTTTGTCTGCCTTTGCCCCTGGAAAAACCCATCAGCACTTTGGGCTTTAGGGCTGTCTGGAATTATTTTATTCTGTGTTAGGTGGAAAACACAAATCGGTATTTTCTGTGCTCACCCCAGTCCTGTGTCTGGTATTTTCTGTGCTCATCCCAGTCCTGTGTCTGCTATTTCCTGTGCTCATCCCAGTCCTGTGTGTGGTATTTTCTGTGCTCATCCCAGTCCTGTGTGTGGTATTTTCTGTGCTCACCCCAGTCCTGTGTGTGATATTTTTTGTGCACATCCCAGTCCTGTGTCTGATATTTCCTGTGCTCATCCCAGTCCTGTGTGTGGTATTTTCTGTGCTCACCCCAGTCCCATGTCTGGTATTTTCTGTGCACATCCCAGTCCTGTGTCTTGCCCCAAAAAAGGATTTAAATTTGGTAGCCAGAGAGACCATATGTTACAGATCATGGAGCAGATTTCCCTTTGTGGAATCGCTGAGAGCTTCAGGAATCTTTGGAAAAGCCTAGGACAATATCGAGTCATAAATGGAGTGCCTCAATTATTTGAGATTATCATTTCAAGCAGGGTCTCTGTGTTATGGAGCCCTTTGTAATTTGCTTCTAAGCCTGGGTGATTTATCCTGCACTCCAGGATTTATTTTGCGATGGTTCACGTCTCTTAGCAGGGCCCACATTTATTTTCATAATTAGGGTCATTGCAATGTTTTGATTTGGTTGATGACATTTGCATCTCATTACACAGAACTTCCCTGAGCCAGTACAAGGGTGTTTTATCCAGCCCTGTCCTGGAGGAGCAGAGAACTGGGAAAACACACCCACAAAGGCTTCAGCTCCTCGGTTTTAATGATCAGATGTCCTCAGACAAGCAATCCCAGCTAATTCCTACAGCAGGCCCCACAAAGGGCTCCATTTGTCTGCAGCAAACAGGTCCTGACCATTCCCATCCATCCCTATCCACTCCTAATGCACTTCCCTGCCCACAGAAATGGGGATGGACGTGTTTGGAGTCTGAGGTTGCAGCTAGAGAAGTGTGAATTAAGGAAATTACCTTGGAAAGAAGAGGTTTTCAGTCTTCTCTTCTTGTGGAACAGAGAGCAGGCGGCTGCTGTGACAGGAGCTGTGACAGGCTGGGAGCTCAGGACTCTCAAGGTGACGTTGAGTCGGATGCAGGTTCCATTATGACGGAAAATTCCGGGATTTCAGCAGCTGGACTTTCACTGCCTGTCAAATAATTTAAGAGAAATCATTACAAGGGCGAAGTCAGTCAGAAAAAGCACTGACGTAAGAAAAATGTCCCCAGATGAGACCTTTGCCCCCAGCTCGAGTAAAGCATGTGGCAGCAACATCCTTTAAAATATGGTTCTGGGATTTGCAGCAACTTCATTTCCATTCCCTCAGGCAGTTTATCATTATCAGCAGCCCGAGCACGAGACTAAGTGCACTAATTCCAACAAACGAGAATGCAAAACATGGTGCAAAACAACAGCCATAAAGATAAATTTCAGAATAAAGTAACATTATTCCAGGAATTGTTAATTATTCCAGGAAGTGCTGGAAAATGAAGGCATTTCACACAGGGACTGGATGAAATAAAGACCCCAACGCGTGACCTGACTGACAGCAATAAAGCCCTCACAAATTTTAATTGCTTTGCCAAATATCTGCTCCCACAATGTTTGCAAGGAGTCAGCTCCACAAAAACCCGTGGATGTAATAATTCTGTGGCTGCTCACGGAGACTGAAATGAGCCTTCCAGGAGGCATCCCATGAGCTGGGATCTACTGCCAGCTCCTTGCTGTAGGGACAGGAGTTTGTCTGGAAGTGCTGAGGGGTCTTTATTCCACACAAAACAGCAGGGAGAAGAGAGGGAAGGAGCAGGCAGAGGCTGCAGGGCAGCACTCCCACCCCTCCAGAGTCGCTCCTGGAGGTGAGGAGAGCAGCGAGGGCAGAACTGATGGATGAAATAATTGTGTGAGGCGAAGCTAACGCCTGGTTTGTGCTGCAGCTAATCCCAGTCAGGATCAATAAGGAAAGGTGTCCCTGGCTGGATCCAGGTTTTTGGAGGAGATCCCAGGCCGTTCCTGGCAGCGTGAGGCCCTGAGGAAGCCTGTCAGGAACCAGGTGTCCTCAGGCACGAGGGCCTGCATGGATATGGATCGTGGTGATGATTATTGTGCAGTTGGGATGTGTTTAACATCAAAGTGCAGAGAATGCTCCTTGTGCTGACAGATTTCACCAGGGGTCACCACAAACCCGGCATAGCTCAAGTCTGTGTGACAAGATCCCCTTCCTGAGGGACATTTCTCAGCAGCAGCGAGGGAAATGCCAGGGGATGCTGTCAGAGAAGGCAGGACAGGAACTAAATCTCGCTGAAGACATAAATCTTCTTTGTCCAGAGAACAAAGCCCAGTCAGTCACAATTGCACCATGGGTTGTTTTTATAAATGGATTTCTGCTTTGGCTTCCTCTCCTGACATTCCTGGGATGGGCCCCCCACCTCTCCTGCCCTCCCTGGAACGATGACAGCCCCCTCCAGGACAGGTCACCTTTTCCTCCTGAAGCTTTACAACTCTCCACTAATATTTTTCCCAAGGGGAAAATGCTTTCCCAAAGTGCTCTATTTTTTTTTTTCTAAGGTAAAAAACACCTAGGAATGGGTCTGGCTTGGAAAATCACAGAATCACAGACTCACAGAATGGTTTGGGTTTGAAGGGACCCTAAAGCTCATCCTATTCCACCCCTGCCATGGGCAAGGACACTTCCACTATCCCAGGCTGCTCCAAGCCCTGCCCAACCTGGCCTTGGACACTTAAAATTCCAATTTTATTTCTTTTTCATTCTGCTTTCCCTCTGCAATGAGCTGCAATGAGCTGCAGGCCTTTGGACCAGCTCTGTTCAAAAGCCCTGTGGAGGTGGCACTTGGGGACAGGGTCAGTGGTGGCCTTGGCAGTGCTGAGGAATGGTTGGACTCAATAACTTTAGAAACCTTTTCCAGCCTTAACAATTCTGTGAGTTTTAATGCATTTGGTACAACCCCGGGCCAATCTGGGCCCACTGAAGCTCCTTTAATGCCTCCCATTAGTTTCAGGGTGGTGAAGAGTGAGGATTTGAGGTGACATCAGTGAGGTAATGACATGTAATCATTAAAATGCCCTTTCTCTGCCTCTGCCAGAGAGCTCTTCCAGCCACTGCTTGTCAGAAGAAAACGGATAAAATTGGGTTTTTTGCAGTACCAGAGCAGGTCCTGCTAGGAGCAGCATCTGCCAGAGCTGTGACAGTGAAAACAACAGCAAAAGTAAAATTAAAATAGTTCCTAAGTACTTCAGGATTTGGTTTAGGCTGTTAAGGGTTGGACTCAATCTTTGAGGGCTTTTCCAACCTTAAAGATTCTGAGATTCTTTAGGGAATCTGAGAAAGAGAGCAAGAGAGAAATCTCTGAGAACTGAGAGAAAACTGATATGAAAAACTTGGATTTCCATGGGTTTAAAACACTGGCACCAACATTGTGTATCCAACTGTTTAATCTGATTTACGGAGAGAAATCTCATCCCTCCTGACTGGGGGCTGAGTAAGAAACTCACTTCAGGGGTGCAGCTTCAGATGGGACAAGGGCAGAGCTGCCAGGAAAAAGACATTTGAAGTTCTCAGGGCAATTTTGTCTCTGAGCTGAGGCTGGTGCTGCCCAACAGGTCCCTGATTCCTGGAGCAAGCGGAGCAAGGAGCCCACGAGACGCTGACAAATGTGAAGCTCAGCACGGGCAGAACATCAAACTGATGAAATGGGAGCAAAAAGAAGGAAACAAAATTAAAATCAACCTCAAGGCCACTCCCTGGGTGATTCCAAACTGCTGGGCTGCAGCTCATCCCTCAGGATGGGACATTTAGAATGGGAGGATTGCAGGATGTTGCCAGGTATAGATAATTTTTTTTTGAGGAAATAATTTAGAATTAAATGAATTTTTTCTGAACCACGGAGCTAAACCAGTGTGGTCTTGTTTGCAGGACCAGTTATTACATATGATAAAGGACTCCTCTCCAAACCCTTCCTAATAAATAAATAACTACCCTTGGCAAAAAAAAAAAAAGGATTGTTTTCATGCAGCTAGAGAAAGGCATTTTTATTGCTTATGGCTTTTTAAAGTGCTTTAGATCTTCCTTTACATTTGCTCCCCGTGTTCCAGGAGCAAAGAGCCCTGTCAGGTTTGATGCTGCCCTGCAGGAGAAGGCCACAGAGAGAGATTTTCCCAATTTTCTGTGCAATTTAGGAGCCAGTTTGAAGATTCCAAAGTGCTCTGGCACTTTTAACCAACCAAGGCACAGGATATTTAGGGCAAAATTGAAATAGAGCTGCACTTCCTGGAAAGCAGAGAGCAGTGCACGCCCTGAAAAGAAGAAGATGCTGAAAAGAAAAAGCACAAAAGGAAGAATATGAAAAGTAGCAGCTCTCCCAGAGGTGGGTAATTGTAAATTCAGATAAATTACGAGGAATCTGATGGCTAAAGGATGAGCCCATCCATTAAAACCACAGATAGGGAACAACTGATCACAGGGAAATAAAAAAGGTTGGGATTATCAGCAGTCTCCTCTCCCATTTCTTTATATTGGTTGTTTTTCTGATGGTACAACACGAGTTCTGCTTTTATAAATGAGCTGAGGATCAGCAACACCCACCTGCAACAACGGGGCTGCAGCAGCTCCAGCCACACTGGGGATGCTCCCCAAATTGTAGCTGCAGGACATGAGAGCAACAGTGGGATTTGGGTAAAAAAAATCCCCCAAACCTCATTGATTGCAATAAAACATTTCACTCATCTTCTGTCTGATGCTCCCCAAATTGTAGTTTTAGTAAATGAAAGCCAAAATGTGATTTTGTCAAAAATCCAAAAACCTATTGATGGAAATAAAACATTTCACTCATCTTCTGTTTGATGCTCCCCAAAATTGTAGCTGCAATAAATGAAAGCCACAATGTGATTTTTGTAAAAAAAAGACACCCCAAAAACTTATTGATGCAAATACAACATTTCACTCATCTTCTTTATCAGCAGCTCCACCCACACTGGGGATGCAAAACCACATTTGGTGCAGATGCTGAAAGGCAGCGTATCAGTGAACTGAGAAGTGATTATGTTGCACCCCTGGGCAACGAGGCTGTCATCAAATTTCCAAACAAGATGTAAGAATCTAGGACAGTTCTGCTGTTGGGTCACAACGTTTGCTTGGCAGTTCCCCTCCCTATTTTCCGCTTAGGAATGAAATCCCAACATTTCCAGGATCAAACCCTCCCCTGGCAGGGAAAAGAGGCACAAAAAGCTGATTTGGGGAGGGGAGGGGAGGCTGTGACGCTGGCATGGGTCAGGCACAGGGCAAACCCAGCCAGAAATGAGTAAATGAAATGGGGAAGATGAGAACTCGTGGCTTTTGCTGCAGCCCAGACCTCAGCTAATGACTTGTTCTACACCACCTACAGTTAAGGCTTGTTATAAAACAGCTGAAATTATTCCTTGCTATAAAACAGCAGAAGTTTTGGCTCTGCTGCCCACCCAGACCCCGTGGATCCAGGTACTGATCCATAAAGTCATTTTGGATGCACAGGGAGGTTCCTCCAGAAGGAAATTTTAAGCACCTGTGGCTGAACCATCCCCTGGAGAAGCCCATTCTGCTCCTTTCCTGCTCTTCCCTGTTTTTAATTTATCTTTTTTGCAAAATAAACAAATAAATAAACATTTTTAAAAGCCAAACAACAAAGGAACCAAAGAAAATAAAAATACTTGCAAAGGTCTTAATCAGATTTTACTGGCAAAGACGAAATTCTGAGGTCACCTCTGCAACTGGGACTTGTTTTTCTCCAGCAGGGACAAAATTCCGTATTTCCAGGCTTTACAGGTTCCAAGAGGAGTGAAACGGCAGCAAACCCACAGAAACCAGCTCTGTAAATAATTAAATTGTCTCCCTGACGTGGACAGGAAGGATGGCTGCCACCAAGAGCCGCAGCCACCGCCGAGTGCAATAAAATGGGTTTATGCAACGCTTTGAGGCAGCCTCCCCCTCCCAAACCTCTCCTGAGCACAAGGAACTTCCAAAGTCAGCAGGAACGGAGCTGAGCCCGTGGGAGAGGGCCATTTCCAAAGGTAACTGGTGCCTTTTTAACCCAGAACTGTCAAAGTGTATTGAGAATAACGGAGCCTGACAAGGCTGAGGCTGAAAGAGGGGCGGGAAGGTTGATCTGCTCCGCCCTCACGCCGCGCTGGCGTCGCGCTTTTGGCACGGCTGCATCACACAAGTATTTCCCTAAATTAAGGAAAATGGTCAAGTGCTTCGAACAAACCCCAAAATATTCACACCCCAGAGGTCTCCCCTGAATGGTTGAATCCCATTTCTCTCACCAGCACCTGCTATGAGGGAGGTGTTGGGCAGTGAGGTCACCCAGGATGACAAAATCAACCCCGTTTAGGTGAAAAAGCATTGAAATCTGCCTTCCCTGGGTGCTCCTGCCCTGCCAACCCCCCTGGGCTGCTGAGGGGCAGGTGGAGAGCTCCTCGGGGAGATTCAAGGGCTGGTGGGACTCCAAGCCTTGATTCAGTTGGAAAGAGACAGGAGAAGTCCTGGAAAGCCGTGGGAACAAGAGATCCCATGGAGAGCAAGGGGCACGATGTGAAGCTGTAGAGAATGGAGGTGTCACCTTTAATTATCCACGCACTAACTCAGTCCTCAGGTCAGGGGTGGGATGTTCTCCTTCCCTGGGTGCCCAAATCCAGGGATTTTGGGGCAGTGTGGGATGAATTAGGGAGAGAACCTGTTTCCAAAGGGCTGAATGTCCCACAGCTTTACGTGTGGCCCTTTCTGTAAATCCTTCACTTGGGAACGAGACAACAAAGGTTTAACCTCCCCTTATAGGGTTTTTAAACAAACCCAACCCAAACCTGCATTAAAACAGCTGCAGGAGTTACAAAATACTCAATTCAGGAGGCCAAGCCCCTTCCATGCACATCCAGGGGGATTTTGCTGCACCCAGCTCGTTTCAGGGAGGTCTGAGGAGCAGGGCTATGTAAGGCACAGAACAGGATGATGTCAAAGGGAGCAGGATGAAGCTGGAAGATCCCTGAGGTGTTTCCCAGAGGACTGAAATGGGACTATTTATACACATTTCGATTTTTTTGGCAATACAGAAGACATGCACAGCTCTGCCACGATCAAAATCCAAACACCTCAGTTTGTCTCTTTTTTGGGCTGGTTTAGATAAAGTGAAGCCCACCAAAGTCCCTTATAACCTTGAGTATGTAATGCAAGGCTCAGCTGCCAATAAAGGTGCCCAATTTCAGGGCACCTTTAAAATTTCAGCTCCCATTTCCCCCCTCTATGAGAGACTGAGCAGAAAGAAGAAATGAAACCACTGGTTTTCAGGGGAATATTACATAGAAAATGTTGACCTCAAACACATTCACATTTCGCTTCCCCATGCAGAATATCCCAATATCCCACCCAGCCCTGCCCTCTGGCACTGGGAAGCCATTCCCTGGGTCCTGTCCCTCCATCCCTTGTCCCCGGTCCCTCTCCAGCTCTCCTGGAGCCCCTTTAGGCCCTGCAAGGGGCTCTGAGCTCTCCCTGGAGCCTTCTCCTCTCCAGGTGAGCACCCCCAGCTCGAATCTCTCAGACAGAGGAAAGCCCTGTTCTTGCCATCCTCCAACCACGATTTCCCACTTTCCAGGCCTAACCTAAGACACGATTTCTGCTCCTGACCTTACACAAACACCACGTGCCAGAACACCTCACACCAGAGAAAAGCAATTTCCTTTTCCAAAGTCACTTTTCTGCCACCGAGCCCAGAGCCCAGGGAGCAGCTGAGGCCAGACCAAACTCTGATTTCTCTCCAAGTCCTTCCGATGGGAGGCTCAGAAACTCCCTGTCTCTTCCCAAGGGTTTTTGTGTTTGGACATGTACTTATATTCCCTGCTCCAACACTCCACATGGAAGGATAATCCCACACAAAAGCCAGATGTAACCTCCCACAGATCTCTGCCCACCTCCACAGGGACCACAAAGTCAGGAAAGACACAAACTGATTTAAAAATCCCATTATTTCTATTTTTTTTCCTATTATTTCCCTCAGAGGAGCAACTTAATAACGGGCTGCTTGGGAAAAAAGCAACAACAAATCTATTTGCCAACTGCACACAGGAATAAACTCACAGAAGGAAGTTTATAGCCAGTAAATTGAATATTACTGACAACCAGATCTCAAGAAAATGTTAAAAAAAATCTCAGGACAGGCCTCCTGTAACACCAGCAGGTAATAAGTGCCTCATCTATTAAAAGAAGGCATTTTACTTTTAAAATTTTTAAATTTATGGTCGATTTCTTTGGATTTTTTCTTGGTGAGCTTTGGAGCTCATGCAATTAAACGCAGGCAAACACATCTGACTTCCAGAGAAACAATAATTACAGCTTACCCGAACTTCCTGCCCTCTGCGATGCCTTCTCCTCGTGCTGCAAGAACACACTCCCCAAAGCAGTGTTCATCCTGTTAAACTGCATGTTAATAAGTGGTTTAAGCTGCATAATTCATGCTGAGCTAAGAAATGTTTTGCCCAGCCTGGAGCTGCTGGGATTGTTTTACCTCTCCATCCGTTCCACGTGTGGTGCTGAGTCTCAGAGATCCCACAGGGAATGTGTCACACTGCTCTGGAACAGTCCCTCATCATTCCCACAGCTTGCCTCAGATCCTGCTAAGGAATTCTTTTTGTAGCCCAGGAAGGTTCTGTAGTTGATTTTCTGGGTTTTCCACTGGCAGTGCAGTGATCTGGCATCGCTCACAGGAGGGATGGAGAGGAAACCCATTTCAAATCAGGTTTGCAGCGCTGAGGAAATGCAAGCACAGCCACAGGAGGAGGAAATAAAACTGGGAAGAGCAGCCAGCAACAGAACACACCAAAAACGCCTTGATAGGAACCAGGGTCACATTTTTCTTGCTCCTTTTAAGGACTCCCTCCAATGTTGATGACAAACATCTTCTCTTAACCTCTCTCCTCTCTTTTCTATTTCTCTCTTCTCTCTACCGCACATTTACTGTTAGATAAAACCAGAACAACTGACTCCAGCACATGGTCTCCTGTGCACCTTAATTTGGGCAGAGGAATCTCTCAATATTGGCATCTTGGCACCATCCCAAGGGGGTCAGGACGTGCCCCCAGCACTGCAGCCCACAGCCACCTTCCTCAGCTGGGAAATGGCTTATTTAATTCAGCCACTTCCTGTGCTGGAATACAATGCCACACACGCTGGAGATGAAAAATAAAAGTGCCACTCAATAGAGAAACACAATTTACAGTAATTATTCATGTCTGCAGAATACATATGAAAAAAAAAAACCCAAGGGAAATTAAAAATCCTATAAATAGCCTCACTGGAGAACAGCTGGAGAGACCCCATACAATAACCAAGGGTTTGTACTGATCCCCACATTTCTGCATCCCCAAGAAGATGGCGATTGCCAGCCTGAAATTCAGTTTAGAGCCACGGAAAGTACAAAAGGAGAACGGGAGGAAATTGAAATGTCAGCTCAGCTGCACCTCACGCTTCCCATTACTGCTGAAAACTGAGGACAGAGGAAAAACCTGAATTTAAAGTCTCACCATCACTCGAGTGCTCGCTCTGTTTTCCAGGGGGGAATCTCTACACATGCTCCAATTGATTGATTTATCACAGGGCAAGGTGTGCATGGAAAGTGGAAAAGCCTTCCCTGGTCTGTGCAGGGGATGCAGCCACAGCCTGGCCTCACACCACATCAAACTTCTGGCACGGGATGGTCCCCAAAAAGGCCACAAGAACTGACAGGGAAGATGTTTAACGTGAAGCAAGAAGGTGGAGACCTCAAGCAGTGAGTGAAGTGGGATATATCACATTAAAAATGTGTGTTTGATGTGTGTGCATGAATACACAGCTGTACCTGCACTCACATGAATCTCTATTCATGTATCATAAATAAATACATTTTCACTGCAAACTTTTCATCCTTTTCCTCTGTAAAGTCACACAAAACTACAGTCAAGGTAAAGAAAAATGCCTCTGTTAAGACAAAACTGAATTTAAAAATATTTTTACCCTCAGAATTTGTGGTACCAGGGGAGACATCTCAGTAATCATAAACGTCAATTACAGGAACCAGCTTAGGGAGTGACCTTTGTGTTGAGCTTTCCAGTGAAAATAAATGTGAATAAAAAGCAAACAACCCCTGCCCAACAAACCGTGGGTGGTTTTGTGTGGGACTGATCTGTGCACCTGTAAAATCCACCCTCACTCCCACGCTGGGACTCAGGGAAATGGAATTAAGGGCTCCTCCTTTTTATCCTGGCACCGTGAGGTAACTTTCACTAAGTGAATTCAAGCTGCTTTCCAAGAAGTGACAATTACTGGCCATTGAAATTCCAGTTTTTCCCACTATCCAAGAACTTGACACCTCTGAGTTGCTTCCTTCAGGGAAATTTTTGTTCCAAAGCCCTGTGGTGCTGCTCTTGAGTCTGAGCAAAGGGACAGCACCTGGGGGAGGTTAATCCCTGACTTGTCCCAAATGGTGAAAACCTGGCCCCTGTGGATCCTGCCCATTCCCTGGCCAAAGCCTGCTGTGGAGGAGATGGATGGGTCACCTCTGCAAGCAGAAATACTGGTTTGAATGAAGGCTGAGTGGGGCCTTTGGGCATGGAGGCACCAGGAGGATAAAGAGGTGATAAATAAACCAATCCCACAAATAATCCCAACCTTACCTTCTCCACACGCAGCTCAGGGCATGGGGTGGGGAGAGCAAAAGACTCCTTGAAGCCATTTAGAGATGAATTCCCACAGGAATGGGGCAGATGGAAGAGAAAGGAGATCCCAGCACTGGTTAAAGGCAAATCAGCTCCTTGTTCTGTTTTCATGAGGAGCCCTTCTGCGTGAGCTCAGCTGTGTCACAAACAACATGACAAGGAATTCCCGTGGCACTGGGATGCTCTGACTCCCAACTGGAGTGCAAAGGAAGAGGGCAACCCAAGGGAAATAACATATTTGGGATTGTTCACTGCCTGTGAGGAATGGGCTGCTGGCTTTGCTGAAGTGTGTTTTTACCACAGGTTGAGGGGGCACTGCTCCATTCTGCCTGGGTTCCACAGGAGCCTCAACTTAGGAGCTGTTAGATTGTAAGAGCGGTGACAATTCGGGTCTGAGAGCCTGATTTTCAATTCCCAAGCTCAGCTTGCATATTTGTAAAACACACACACAGATGGGATTTGGAGTTTGTACTGCGAGACCGATTTGGAAGTGCAGCTCTTGTTTGAGGAGTCTCGCAGGGCCAAATTATAACACTTGCATGAGCACAGGGATCTGCTAAGGACGTGTGAAAACAAACACATTATCAGAAATACAATTTACAGGCATCCACTGAAAGGTCGATGGGAAAGCTCTTCCCATCCTTTAGGAAGCAAATGGAACAGAAAAGAGGAAAACTCACCAGCATCCCAGCACGAGCTCCCTGGCAGCAGCAAGAGCAGCCTCTAAAGCAATTCTCAATTAAATAAAAGACTTACGGAATTAAAGCTGTAATACATTATTGATTGACCATGGATATCTGACTGACTGCAGCCAAGAATCCTTCCCTGCCTGCTCCTCTTGAGCAGAGATTATATTAACAAAACAAAGAGGGAGTTGCAGGATGAGATCCAACAGTAAATTCTGAGGCACTCCGGGAGCTGATTTTATGGCAAGGAAAAGTGTGTTTGTTTGATCCAAAGTGACACCGTGGTTTAAGGCAAAAATATGAGAATATATAATTGACCACTGGAGCCACTTGTTATGAGAAGGGCAATTTTTCTGCCTTTGTAACAGCAGTGTTGTTTTACTGCTGTGTAAAGTCACTTCTGCTTGGAACTTGCATCGTGTAGCAGGTACCTGAGGTGGAAAATATGACATAAAACTCATCTGTTTTCTGAAGCATTCTCTTGAGAGATACCCAAGCCATCATTATGGGCATGGGCAGCACACAGGGATGGGTGTCCTTAGTGCTGATGTGTGTCTTAGCTCCAGCCTGCAGGGACAACAACAACAACAGTACAATAAAAGATTTCGGTTTTCTCATGAGTTGCCCCCCAAACTGTCCTGAAAAATAGAAAGTGTATACCCAGCCCTCTGCAGAAAGCAGCAGTTCCCAAAATTCTGCAGTAAGGATCAGAAATACCCAGGGAATGCATTCATTTTCTTAGACAAGCTTTTAAAATAACAGTTTATTTTTTTGAGTCAGTGGTATATTTAAAAACAATCTACTGTAAGAGTAAAAAGACTGTAGATAATAAAAAAAACCCCAAAGTGTGATGACAATAAAAAAACACTAGAGTATAAAGTTAGTTTCCTTCCTCCCTCCCAGAACCCCATCCCATCAGTCCGGTATTTCTCAGAGCTCAATATCTGGAAAAAAAAAGCTTTTTGTTTTTTCTTTCCACTTTCAGCAATTAGGAAATTAAGAATACGTAAAGCATTCTTGGCAGGCACATTAATTCACTATTACATGAAAAGCAGGCACCATAAAAATTAAAACATTCTAAAAACCATCATATATACAAACACTGTACAGAATGATGGCACAAGGACAAAGTGATTCTGTTCAGTTCATCCTAATCCAACATGAAATATTACACAATAAAGAAAGGAAAAAGCTCTTCCCATTCCTGTACTCAACATTTAGGTTCAGAATGACCAGGAGTCTCCTCCCTGCCTGCTCTTTCCTCTCCCACACCCTCGTGCCGTTGGCAGCTCCAAGGCTTCCCTGTTTTCCCCCTCATGGACACCCAGGAGATCCAACTGGATGGAAATGGCAATGGCTGATCACCAATGACTGGTTTTACAGAGCCCATTAATCACAGAATGTCCTGAGCTGGGAGGAACCCACCAGGATCACCCAGTCCAGCCCCTGCCCCGCACAGACCCAACAATCCCACCCTGGGCATCCCTGGCAGCGCTGTCCAAACGCTCCTGGAGCTCTGGCAGCCTCGGGGCCGTGCCCATTCCCTGGGGAGCCTGGGCAGTGCCCAGCACCCTCTGGGGGAAGAGCCTTTCCCTGATACCCAGCCTGACCCCCTCTAGCCCAGCTCCAGCCATTCCCTGGGTGCTGTCCCTGATTATGGCAATGAAGAGTTCGGTTCCTGCCCCTGCTCTCCCCTCAGGAGGATGCTGATGACCCAACAAGGTCTGACCTCAGTCTCTCTCCTCCAGCTGAACATTCCAAGTGCCCTCAGCTGCTCCTCACATGGCTTCTCCTCAAGGCCCTTCCCCATCCTCATGGCCTCCTTGGACTCTCTCTAATAGTTCAATGTCTCATTTATACCGTGGCCAGTGCCAGCCTGGTGTCACTGTGGTCACTGTCACCCTTTGTGCCCGACCCCCGAGCCAGTTGCTCACCCATCCCATGATGTGTTTCTCCAGCTGTACGATGGACATTTTGTCTAGAAGGATCCCGTGGGAGACAGTATCAAAAGCTTTGCTGAAGTCCAGAAAGATTCCATCTGCTGGCTTTCCCTGCTCAGCCAGCTGGGTGATCCTGCTGTAGAAGGAGATCAAGCAGGACTGTCCCCTCACGGAGCCGTGCTGCCTGTGACCAATGACTGTGTTGTTCTCCAGGTGTTTTCCAGCACCTCCCAGAATAATATTTTCCATTATTTTATTTGGCCTGCAGTTTCCAGGGTCCTCCTTCTTGCCCTTCTTGAAAATCAGGACAATATTCCTTAGCTTCCAGTCAGCTGGGACCTCTGTGGCTTCCCAAGACTGCTCAAAAAGCATCATGAGGGGTTTTGTGATGACATCAGCAGCCCTTTGAGGATTCCTGGATAAATCCCACCAGGGCCCATTGATTTGCAGGGATTCAGCTGGGGTGGAAGATCCTGCAGTTTCAGCTTGACTGGAAGTTGATCATTGTCCCAGTCATGGTCCTGCAGCTCGGGGCACTGGGACCCCTTTGGTCTGTGACCCACAATGAACACAAAGGATGTGTTAAACACCTCTGCCTTGTCCCTGTCCCTGTCCCTGTCTGTGAGGTGCCCAGCCCCACCCTGAAATGGGCTGATGTTGTTTTTACCCTGCCTTTTGCCATTAATATATTCGAAAAAACTCTTTTTTTGTCCCCTACAGCTCTGGCAGCCCTGACCCCAGCCGAGCCCTGACCACATGANCTGAAATGGGTGGATGTTGTTTTTACCCTGCCTTTTGCCATTAATATATTCGAAAAAACTCTTTTTTTGTCCCCTACAGCTCTGGCAGCCCTGACCCCAGCCGAGCCCTGACCACATGGATCTTCTCCCTACAGTGGGGAGCAGCATCTCTGCGTTGTTCCCATGTTCCCTGACCTTGCTTCCACTGGCACACACCTTCCTTTTCCACCAGATATCCAAGAGGAGATCCCTGTTCAGCCAAGCCAGCTCTGCCTCTCCTGCTTGACTGCCAACATTTGGGAATTGCTGCTCCTGTGCCCTTAGGAGGTGATGTTTAAAAAGGGACCAGCACTGATGGACCCC
>VZRR01011466.1:70308-127140 GCA_013398015.1 Oreocharis arfaki
CTGCTCCTGTGCCCTTAGGAGGTGATGTTTAAAAAGGGACCAGCATTGATGGACCCCAGCACCTGCAAAACCATTTTCCCAGGGGATCTTACAAATTCCCTGAGTGGCCTCATGGTAAGAGCAGAGGTTTTGCTGGCAATTTTCCTCTTCTCACCAGAGATTCTAAACTTGATGGCTCTGTGGTCACTGTGGCTAAGCCCCAAATCCCCACTTTGCTCACTGCAATCAGGTTATTTGTAACACAGACCAATTCACAAATCAGTGGTGTCTGATTTTTAACCCTGGGCTAAAATCCCTGCTGTTCAGGGAAATCCTACAGCAGTTTCACCTCACTGGGAAACCTCCTCCTGCCCTGAATTCCATGTGAATATTGTCATTGATTCCTATATACACTGAGATTAGATACAAAAACTCTGCTCATTTGAAACTCCAGAGGTACCCAAAACCTTTGGGTACAAAATTTCCAGCTCTCATTTTAATCTCCACGTGTAGCTCTGTGCCTGGCGTTCTCCAGAAGCAGGGAGGTGGTTTAGGAAGAGGGTTCTGTCAGTTGATAGAGCTCCCAGTCTCAAGTAGAAATCCAGATTTCTTTCAAGTTATGGGAGGGAATAACCCCCAAAAGAGGGGGTTGTAGTGTTGGGTCCGACACGTGGCTAGAAATGGATTCCTTAGGGAGTTAGAGTCATTGCACTAAATGTTAGATACTGCACACCTGAATGAGGTAAACATTACAGACCATAGAATACTTAGGGAAATGAATTGTTACAGCTTTATCTTTGGAACAAAACCCTCTTCCTTCCTCACTGGACAATCCCAGAGTCAACAGACGTTTGCTTCCGCGTCGTCTTGGGAGGCGGCGGCGGCGGAGTCTTGCTGGGCAGTGGAGGAGGCAGGTGCTGGAAGAAACCAATTTGGATTGCTCACGTTAGGAATGAATGGAATTCTGGAACATTTTCTGTGTCTTTTACAACTGCAAGAGGCGGCAGGTAAGTCTGGAGCCCTCTGCCTCACAAAAACCTCTCCCTGCAGAATTTGCTGTGAACACCAAACGCTCTCAGCCATTACTCTTAAATATAACTTTAACTTTTGACAATGAAAAAAAATCTCTCAAGAGTTCAGGATTAATTAGCTCGATATTTCAGGAAAAATCTTTTGAAAGCGCTGGAGAAGTTTATAATTCCCCACTTTATATCATGATAGGATATTGATTTCTTGGTCTGTATCGATTACCCTCAGCTTCTGGGCACTCAGAGCTTAAAAATCAAGCTGAGGCAATGGCTTCATTGCTTTTCCATTATGTTTTAGATTTTGCACAGTTAGAACAGAAATATAAAAAAAAAATCAAAAAAGAAACAATTTAAAACCATTTAGAGAGATAAGTAACTTGCAATTTACTATTACACACACAGTTATAATTAAAATATTCCAAACAGAAACGCAGAATGTTCAAATGTACATATTTTAAATCACTTTACGTATCTCACAACAGAAGAGCATCCCCAGTTAGAATCACCAGCTAATTGGACAAATTAAAAAAGCCATTATGGAAATTAAGACCTTTTTTCATAATATTCAAACACGTAGATGATAAAATCTGTTGCAGGGAGAGCTGGAGAACACAACAGTTTGCAGGCAGGCTTTCCCTGATTCTGGCTGTGCAGGCAGCACAGGTTTCCCAGAGGCTGTGCTGCAGTGTCACAGCTCATCAGCGCTGCTTTGCCTTTGTTTTTCCCTAAGATTCTCCCCCACTCCCCAGCCAGGGCCTTTTGTTTTCCTCCAAGCCTAATGATGCTTCCCCAGCGCCCCTTGTTTGTTCCCGTCCTGCCTCACCCAGCCCAGCAGCAGCTGCTGGCTCCACACAGGCACGGCCTGAGGAGCACCAGCTCTGCCCAAATTCCTTGGTCAGCTCTGCAAGAACAGCCCAAGCACCTGCAATGCCTCAGTGCTGGACACAATTACTGATGGTTTGTCAGCATCAGGAAGATCCTGGTATGGAAACAACTGAGAAATCCCATGGAAGTGCACAGAAACAAAACTGGGCCTTTTAAAAGCTATCCAAGGATGCTGTCCCAAAAGGAAGAGAGGTTCAGGACATCTCAGTCTCTCCTCTGCTCAGAGCTGATGCTGCTGCAATCTCATGACTGGGAGTTTTCAGAGATGAGTAAGAGTAGAAGAAAAACAACCTTTAAGGTAACTCCACACCCTCTCCCAAGCAGGTTTGAAGCCAGCACAGATTTACAAACCCAGAGCTTTCACCAGACACTTTTACTGACCACAGACTAAGGAGAAAGGTAAGAATGCAAACTGGCTGAGCCAGGAAGGCTGGATTTTTGCTGGAATCTCTCTCCTGTATCCCACCTGGACAGCACCACTTTCCAATCTGTTTTACATCTTGCTTCATTTCTCCTGACTCTCTCCCATGGCAAAGGAAGATGGATCCCAAACTACCACCAGGTGAGCCATGCCCTGAGCTTCTGCTCCATCCACTCTCCATTTCCCAGCCTCTCCAGTACCTTTGCCTGCTCCCACCTTCCTCCTTGGCTGCAAAATGCTCTCTGGCACCTTGGAAATCCATTGGGTTAAATCTGCTGCTGAATGAGAATGTCTGCACCAAAAGCAAGGCACCGGAGCCAGGGTGCCAGGTCTGGAAAGCTGCACTTCCCTGCCTGCCTGGAAAAGAGGCATCCACAGCTGGCACTGAGGCCAGGGGTGGCCTTGGCAGTGTTTGGGAACGTTGGACTCGGTGATTTCAGTGGCCTTTCCCAACCTAAATGATTCCACGATTTCCCACAGCAGGCTCCAAATGGGCACTACTCATTCCTGACTTCCAGTGGGACACGATGATCTCTGAGTCAGAAAAGTCAACAGATTAATATGAAAGGCAGATAAAGTAAGAATTTAATTTTTTTACTACATGCAAACCGGAAGATTTTGTTTGGTTTTTTTTTAAAATGCCACTGCTGATCTGCCTCTGAAGTGTTACAGCCAGAACCATTAAATATTTCCTCTACCTGAGCAAATCCCCTTCTTAACTTGGCACGTTAACTCCTGAATCCCTGCTGAGGCCCCTGAGTAAGTGTCAGTTGTGATTTGAAGATTCCAAAATCTTTGAGAACTTGCTTAATTACTATCCTGTATCCAGGCAGGGGCTCTGGGAAAGCTCTGGGAAACGATGGTGGTCTGCAGAACATCCAACATCTCCTCATGGAGCTGACATTCCCTTCCCAACTCCATAAAACATGTGCCCCTCAAAAACACACCACAAAATACATAACTTTCCTCTCTGCTTTGCTCTATTTAACTTCATATTCATCACCAGGGAAAAAAAACAACAACCTGACCTCGCTGATAGCATCATTTGTGCAAATCCATTCTGAATTTAAATAACACTCTATTGGCAATAATTCTCAATTCAATTAGATCAAAGGCATTTCTCAACCAAATGAGCCCCTTCATATTGATCAGAGAACAATCAAATCAGCCCTGAAAACCTGGTTCTGAAGAGCAGAGACAATGCAAATACAATGAGAAGAAGCTAAATATATATGCTATAAATAACAAGCTCAAAACCTACCCGAGCTCAGATTCTGCAAGCAAATTAGGCAGAAAGAAATAGCAGAGATAGGTAGATAATTATTATAATTGAATTTACAATTTCCATTAGAAAGTCGGATAAATTTAGCACATGTTCATTTATATAATAAGCTCCCAATGAATATATTAAGTAGGATGTGTAATGCTGGTCGGGGCGACATTGTTGGGAATTCAGCAAGACAAAACATTCCATTATGGAGCTGCTGCAACTCCAAGCCACCATTCCCAGGGCTGATCCATCCTTCCTTTCATCCCAAGACAGAAAAAATCCCAGCACACTTCCTCCCTCCCTCTAACACCACACTCACAAAAATCACTATCAGGCTTACAAAGTTCATTTTTGCTGCGCTTCCCCTTAGAAACTTTGCAATAAAAATAGAGTTTGCCTTGATTTGATATTTAATTAAGACTCTCTTCGCCAAGTTCATGTTTGTATCTCCGTGGCTAATTGTGAACCTGACTCTTCCCTTTCCTTCCTGACAAACTGACAGAGGCTGCTGCTTCACATCCCAACCTATTTTGGGCAGAATCCTTGACTCACGGGTACCTCAGGGGAAGCAGAAACCTTATGTAAAAGGCACATCTGCAACACAGAAACAATCTGTTCCTTCTGCTTCAGACATGAAATTGCTCCCATTTGTTTGCTGGTTTGTTTTTTTTTTTTCTCTTTCCCTGATAGAGAAAAGAATCAAGTTTAAAAACATTTGTCTGTGTTCTCTTACAGAAAGATATCAACTGCACTACACCAGGCGTGTTCAGGATGGAGTAAAAATCAATTACAGAAGATGAGAAAATGCATTTTTTCTTCGCTACTCCGAAGCAGCAGAATGAGAGACGAGTTGTTTTTCATTCAGAGGATACTGTTAAAAAAACCCACAACTACAAAAAGAAAAAAAATCAAACAGAATTTGATTCTCCAAAATGGTCCCTGTGGCACTGCACGAGATTTCATCCTGTGCAAGGAACTCTTTGTCTTTGAAATTCAATGGTCATCGATACCACGAGCTCTGGACATCCAGTGAGAAGCACTTTGGTTGGAAGGATTAAGGGATCTAATTAGGGCAGGAGCAGGAGAAATGGGATGTAAATAGACCATCAGCTACCCAGGACTGTGAAAATGCTCTCAGACACTGAGCTGCTCCTTCAGCACGGAGCCGAGATGCCTGACAACAACTTGCTTATTTAATATCTGCAATAAAAAATACCATCCGAGTGTGAGGCTCTGGCAGAATAACACTGTCATTCTGAAAGAGCCAGCAGGGAGAACGGCCCAGCTCCACTAATGGGAGCTAAATTAGAGACAGTTTAAGCTAATTGGCTGTTTGACCCAGGGAGCAAAGTTCTGTGGAAAATCCAGCAGGTACCTGATGTAAAATGAGTCTTTAGCCCCTGGTTCATACATCATCCCTCAGAGCCTCACTGGACTCTGGCACAGCCATTACCTGCCCTCCCTGCAGTGCACTGGGGTCAGGGAGAGGAATTTGAAGGGTTCTTCTGCAGAGATGCCCTCGGTGTATTCCCACCCCTCAGCCCCTGCTGGGGCAGTGGGAGAAATGCCCTGAAATGGGCAACATGGAATGACTCCAGGTCAGTATCCCAGATCAGACCAAACGGGCACCTCTGCTCTGGAGCCAGGCTGGGAGAGCTGGGATTGCTGGGATTGTTCAGCCTGGAGAAGAGAAGGCTCCAGGGAGACCCCAGAGCCCCTTGCAGGGCCTAAAGGGGCTCCAGGAGAGCTGGAGAGGGACTGGGGACAAGGCACGGAGGGACAGGACATAGGGAATGGCTTTAAGCTGAAGGAGGGGAGATGTGGGTGGGATATTGGGAAGGAATTGTTCCCTGGGAGGGTGGGCAGGCCCCGGCACAGGGTGCCCAGAGCAGCTGTGGCTGCCCCTGGATCCCTGGCAGTGCCCAAGGCCAGGCTGGACATTGGGGCTGGGAGCAGCCTGGGACAGTGGGAGGTGTCCCTGCCATTGCAGGGGTGGCACTGGACAGGCTCTAAGGTCCTTTCCAACCCAAAGCATTCCATGATTATCTGACTTTCCTCATGATTCCTGACAGGCCCCTGCCTGGGGGGATGCTCCTGTGGGGAATAATGGCAGTGGATGAGGGCAGAGCTGGACCTGACAGGGGCCTGCACCCCTCATGCAGGGAGGACCTGGCTCCTGGAGTGTGACAGCTGTGCTGGTGCACAGCTAAAGCCGCTTTCCCTCTGTGGAACCCCATTTCTCCACGTGGACACCGTCAGTATTTCTGCCCACACGAGGTAACTCCATTTCCCCAGTGCTGCTTCCCCGCTCCAGTCCAGGCACAAACAGACCTCAGGAGATATGAGCAAAACACTCAGAATTAGCTCTAGACTCCAGACTGACCCTGCATTCCTCACTGAAGGCCCAGGTCCTGCAAGAGAGACAAACCAACACAGCACGGCCCAAACCACGGCCTGATCCCGTGTGGAGAGCGGGACACGGCCACTCCCTAAACCAAATCAAGGGACACATCTCTGTCTGGGGAGACTGCAGGAGAACACAGATTCCACTCAAAATCCTGTAAAGGGCAGTGGCAGTCCATTGATTTGGAGACTTATTAAAAAGTAAATGTGAATTTTTCAGAAATTCTTCGCTCAGCAATGGTTTAATCCACCAGAGAGTGAGGGACTGGCCCTGGAGAAAGGGCTTGCAGTGCTTCCCATCTCCAGCAGGCAGAAATAATGGTCAGATGGCAAATAAACCCCGTATTTTAAATTGTTTTTTCTTCTGGGCACATTGTCCAAATGCTCCTGGAGCTCTGGCAGCCTCGGGGCCGTGCCCATTCCCTGGGGAGCCTGGGCAGTGCCCAGCACCCTCTGGGGGAAGAATCTTTCCCTGCTATCCAACCCAAACCTCCCTGACACAGCTCCAGCCGTTCCTTGGGTCCTGGTCCCAGCAAGCAGAGATCAGAGAGGAGCTGTAGGCTGCTATTGCAACCCCTGAAGCTGTGCTCCCTAATTCCCTGCTCCTCCATAGTTCCAGCTGCATTTCCAGCCTCTCTGTTCCTGTCCACACGAGGAGAACACATTTGCTGAAGCCTTTCAGGTCATTTTCTGCTCACTGCAGCTGACACAAGAGAGAATTTCCAGCATTGCAGCACCTGCATTGCAACACATGAAAAATCCCCCTGGGTTCTGCCTTCTGTGTGTTCTATCTGAATATATTATCCCATTGTATCCCAACAAGCAGCCAGAACAATCCCAATACAACAAAGAGTCAGCCCAAGAATGTTCTGCTGCTCGCAGGCTTCAGCTGTCTCCACGTTCCACCTGTGCTGGATTGATGGAGATGTTCCCATCCCAACCATTACCCCATGCTTAGCAAGTGTTATAGCCAATATTATCAACCCAAGTGCTCCTTTGTCTATTTTCTTTGAGCTCCCTCCCTGCTCTGAATACTAAGCAGGAGGCTGATTTGTATGCAAGGGTGAGGATGAACCCATAAAGAATGATAAGTGCCTAAAGGAATCCCTTGATGTAATAATAATCCTTGCAGGAGTCATAGATTTCTTTTTTTTTTATGTTCCCATATATTATTAAGGACATTTTTAGCAGAACAAATCACAGGGAGCAAGAAAATATCTACAGGGGTCTCGGAGTTAACAAGGAGTAAGGGACAATCAGGAAATGATAATGAGGTGATCACCTGGATTAAAGCCTTCAGGTAGACCAAGGTAAGAGTGGACTCTGAATATCTGAGATTGCTGTCTCATAAATGACATTACTGCCTGCAGTTTGACTTGGAGCACCTGATCCCTTTCTGGCTGCCTGCTTTTGAGTTCACTACAGCACTTTTCCTGGCTTTCATAACCCACTGCAAGACAACCGGAGTGAAAAACACAATCATTCCTCACACGAGGAGATATTTCCAGTTTAAAAGCTACTCAGATAATCTTATCTCTAATAGGTTTTACTGATTTTTCTCCACTGATACAAAGGCGGTGTAATTTAAAAGATGATCAGTTTACCAGGCAGAGAATTATCCAGTTATGAATTATGGAGCTATTTGACCCATGAAACATAAGTCATTAAAACTGTGGAGTGGGATTTAATCACGGCAGCAATGAGAATTTACCCATCTGATCTTTCATGTCCAGCACTACTCATTTTCTTGATGTTCTTTAAAAGCTTCCTTCCTACCAGCCTGATGAAATAAAGGCGCAGAGTGATTGTTATAAGATTAGAGACCTTCTCCAAAATCAATTCTAAACCTAACACAGAATCACAGAATCTGCTGAGGTGGAGGGGACCCACAAGGATCAGCGAGTCCCACTCCTGGCCCTGCACAGGACATGTGGCTCGGGGACAGATCTGCTTCAGATCCTTCTGCCAGGCTTTGAAACTACATTCCATCACCTTGGAAAGCTTATAAAAATACAGATGCTGAAGAAAATTTTGGACAGTTAGATAAGAGGATGTAGCCTGTATCTGATTGCATTTCTTAGCTGATGCCCTTCCACAGTGCAGGTTAAAAACTGGGGTCTGTTCCTGCAGTGACAAAATGTAGTAAAAAAAATGAGAGGAGCCTGAGCAATCAGGACTGGAAAGAGCAAAAATATTAAGAGCTGAATAAAACTTTGCAAAAAACCACAGGAGCATATTGGTACTATTTTTATGAGCTCCCATTTAATGATGTGGAAACGCTGCTCGTGGCAGGTACAGGAGCTGCACAAGGTCACAGACCTGAGTTATCTCCAGGTCTGGGCTCCAAAAATCCCACCCCCATGGCATCTGGGAGTCATACAGTAACTAAAACCATCTATCCCCACAGTGGAAACCCCTCCAAAAAACCTCACAAGGCAGGAAAAAAACCCCCTGGCTACCAGGGTTTTATTTCTTATCGTTGTTTAATACTTTTTAGCTAAAAAACTGAACTCACCTTAGCAATCCTGAGCTACTACCACAGCCTAAACCTTATAGTATATCACACAAAATGAATTTACTACTCTGGAGCTTATGATGCAGGAAGGAGTTGAAGGAATGTGAATCCTAATGTGAATTTCTCAGCTTTCTTCCTGAAGATGGATTCCTTAGACAAACCTCCTGGCAGCCCTGCTGTACATTCTGTAATTTTCCACTTAGAGGTCTGTATTCAGGACAAATGAGAGCTGGCCCCTGAGACAGAGGCTGGGGAAATGGGTTATAAGGTTAGAAGTGCAGTAAAGTTTGATGGAAATGAGAAGAAAAGTGAAAATATTGACTAAAACGAGCCAGCCAAGGGGAACAACTGTGGAAGAGAGGATGGGAATAGAGAATTTTTCAGTACATGCAAATAAAGGTAAAACATGATGATTTGAGTATCTCTATTCAAACTCCTGAAGTTACTTCCATACCTGTTTTTTCACCATGCAGCCTGAAACGGTAAAAAATTCAAAAAAACTCAATTCTTGCAACAAAGGCACAATTTAAACCATGAAAAAGCTGGATTTGTGCACTGGGACAGTCTAAGCTAAACAACTATTCCCAGAGTCAAACCAAACTCCTGCCTGACTCTTCCTCTGCTGAGACTAGGAATGCTTTCTGTCGCCACGAAATTTGCTGGAAAGCAAAATTACTCAACAGAATTTCACTGGAAAGCTGAACTTCAGAGGAATCCTGGAAGACACCTCTGCAAACAAAAAGGGATCAGTTCCCCTGGGAAGTTTTCCACAAAACAGCTCAAAGTTCAACATTTCAAAGTCAAAGAAAGCTTGTGACCTCGTGGGGTCTCACTGCCCTACTCTGATTTGGTTGGCAATAAATTCAATTCATTTCCCAAAGTCAAGCTTGTTTTGAGGGTAAGGGGTGAGTGATCTCTCCCTGTCCTCATCTCATCCCATGAGACTTTATTTATATTTTCTCCTCCCTGCCCAGCTGAGGAGGAGAGTGATGGAGCATCTTTGGTGGGCACCAGGCAGGATGAACCCACCACACCCCTTTAAATGTACTTTCCTTGCCCGTAAAGAAAATAAAAGGCATTTCTCAAAAGTGCTGCTTTGAAGAAAAGGACCATGCTATTTTTAAAAGCTTCCAGCTACAGGAAACAAAGCTGAAAAAGTAACTTTTCCTCAGAAAGCTGCAAACCCTGCTGGTGATGAAGAGCTTCTGAGCTCCTTGCTTTAAAAGGGACACGTGTGTTTGCCTCAGGGAAACGGCGATTGAATGTGGGCAGAGCAGAGCTCCAGGAAGGGAAGATGGCAGGTTCATGTTTTGTTTCCTTTCCTGACACAACACTGAAGGGCTTTACATCCAATTTCTGCTCAGAGGACATGCTGTTGGTTAAAGCTCCCTGCTCAACAAACCTCACAACATCTGGCTTGGAATTCACCAGAATGAACCCAACTCTCCTTCAGGTGGATCCCTGCGAGCGCCGCTGTTCCCTCCCACTCCTGACACTGTGGGGCCCCTCTGGATCAGCCCAGCCTTCCACTAGGATTCCAGCTCACCTGGGATGGCTCAGGGAACAAAGCAAACAGCACAAGGGATCGTTCTCTGGGGACTCACCCGTTGGTGGGCAGGGGGGGACGTGGTGGGGCTGATCAAATCCTGGCTTTCCATGAGGTTCCCGTAATCGGCCGTGCTTCCTTTGAGGGGCAGAGGAGGGGGAACGTCGGGGATGTCGGAGCTGGACATCCCATTCAGCTCCAGATCTGCAAAAACCAACACTGGGTTAACTCTGCCAGCAGCTGAATCCTGCAATTCCAGATTGCTTTGAGTTGGAAGGGATCTCATGGATCATCCAGTCCATGGGCAGGGACACCTTCCACTATCCCAGGTTGCTCCAAGCCCTGTCCAGCCTGGCCTTGGACTCACACATTTCAAAATGTCCTCAAAATACTCGAACAACCCCCCCATTTTTAATAAAAAATAATTTTTGCTTCATATTTCCCACCAAAATATTCATAGCTTAGGAAATAGAATTTTCCCAGCTTCAAGCTCACCTTGTACATTAAAACACAATAAAAGTTTTGCTAAGTGCAGGAAGAAAATATAATCTGGCTAAGTTTTATTGACTTTCTCCCAGTAAAATAAAAGCTCCCTGTTAATAAAACGCACAAATGAAAGCCTGGAATTAAGTACATCTCTCTCCAAAACTTTCAGGCTCCAGGTAACTATAACAAATGAGCAGCCATTAGTTGTTGAGTAAATAAAATCACGCACGAGAAAGTACCAAACATTTATTATTCCTGTTTGCTGGCTAGAAAATTCCCTTTTCTTAGCAGATAAATCCTCCCAGGTATGTGCTGGAGAGGCAAATCGCCTGAGGGACAATAAAGTTTATTGAGGCCTGAGTGATACACAGGTTTTTGGGGAGGAATCCCCCCACGGGGTATTTCAGGGTAATTCAGTCATTTTAATACAGTCGTTTCAATTCAGCCTTTTTAATAAAACCCACTGTGATCTCTACGAGATAAGGAACTGAAATGATTTTTTTTATAAATGAGGGGGGTTTTTTAGGAAAAGGAAAAAAAAAAAAAGGTGATTTCTATTTTATTTTACTGGGGCGATTTGTGAAACAAGAGAGGACTTGTTTATGCAGATGTTTTTATTGCAAAGTTCATATCAATATTTTATTAAAAGCGTGGTTTTATTGTTCTCTAAAATGGCCTCTCACAACACGATTTAACTCTAAGGTGGCTCTATTGATTTGTCACTGAAAACTGTAATTTTACTCCTCATCCTTCCACCTGAACTCTGCACTACACTGAGAAAAGGTTATTTTCCATCCTGGGACCTCACATTTTCAGTGGCTTCCTCTCCATTAGGCTGAAAAATGCTGGTTGCCCACCAGGACCTGAATTTCTCATCGCTTTTTCCACTGCTCTTGTTTTTTATCCTTCCTTTTCTACAGAGAGGATTTCTCCATTCCCCAGACATTCCTAAGAGTTCCCTTTATGGATCTCCATGAGAATCTCCTTCTGCTCAGCTCATGAAATTCAACTGCAGCTGGAAACCATGCTGTGCATTGGTAACTAAATATTGCTGGGAATATGAACTTCCCTGTCCATTCTGGATGAATTCCCCATCCATTCTAAAGAGCTCAGGAATTTGAGACCTTTAATGTCACAAAACAACTCCTTGGCACAGGTGCTGCACCTCTCACCCACAACTACACGTCTTTCTATCTGTACATCTTACCTGTATCTATTTATGGATTTGTTAGGCTGGTTTTTCCATGCAGTTTGGGGTAACACAGGGAAATATTGGGGAAATGGCACCTTCTTCAGTGTGTTCAGTTAGAGGTTTAGCAAAACCTCAAATCTTTCTCTGGTAAGAGAAACCTTTCCATATTTACTAGAAACAAGCTCTCTGCAGACATTCCTTGGGAAACTGGAAGTAAGTGTAATAACACACAATTTCCCAAAAATATAGTGAATTTAACCACACTGAACACTTCAGCTTTGCATTCAATATGATATCTTTTCAACTAACAAGATTTAACTTCTTCCATGATAAACCTTTTAATTCACCTAAGCTAAGGTGCTCCCAAGAGGGTGGCGAGACCAATTTTTTTAGGAATATCCCAAATCCTTTGTTCCTTTTAACAAATCTTTGGAAGATCCACGGTTTTCAGGAAACATCTGAGGGATGTTTTCCCCAGAGCTGGAGAGGAAACAAAGTCTGGAGGGAACTCTGCTTGAAGAACCTGGATGGAACCCAACCGCCCATGAATTTGCGTCCTGCTCTGCTTCTCCCCCTTTCCCTACACTCCCCAGCTCCTGCTCCAGCTGGAATTTCCTGCAGCCCCTGCTGCAGCCTGTCCGTGGCACCTTCCCAGCCTCGTCCTGATGAAGGCAGCAATAAATCCCTGCAAACGTGGGCAGAGCATTTCCACCCACGGGAAGAGCTCGGAAAATACAGGGGGCAACGTGTTTGCATTTATCTGGCAACTGTTTAGTGCAACAACAAGATTCTATCGTAAAAAACAATGATCTGCCCGAGTCCCTGACCTTTCCAATGCTTTAATGAAATCCAGGGAACTTCCACCCTGCAGCACAAACAGGTATTGAACACGGGCTGCAGGAATTTTCGGTGTTGTCCCAAGAAAATCTATTTGCTGCAGCTCTGTTCGTTTCCTCAGCTGAACTACACCCCGCCCAAGATGGTCACTATACAAATAATTACCCCAAATTTCTGGTGTGCTCTTGTTATTCAATGAAATTCATTATCCAAGGTGGTTCATCAGATGAGTGTGCTCTGAATATTTATTCCTTGCTGGACATGGCCACTGGGAAGACCTTGGAGCTGGCACGAGATCACTGAAGGGACTCCTTCATCTTACCCTGATGATCACATTTTACACTCCCTTCTCCTGAAGTGCCAGCTTCAGGATTGCTTAGCAACCCATTAACTGCTTTTAGCCAATTTGTGCTCTGAAGGAACTTCTTTACCCTTGGAATTCCTAAAAAAATTCATCACTGTGATTCCTCAGATGATTCTGGACCAGTGCAATAAGCTGATCCTATTTTATATAACACCCACCAATCTCCAGCACATGAATTCTCAGAAATAACTGGTAACTTCAGATATTTTTTAAAAGAGAAATCAAATTAAGTGTTAATAAAACGTACATATGAACAAAAAATCCAATTAAAAATATCTTTTGCAGGAGGATATATCCCCTACTTCTCTGTATTCCCAGTTTTTAGCATACTGGTAGATTTTGGCTATAAAATTGAACAGAAAGGTGAGGGTAATGAGTTCATTGTAATCAAAATATTTGCTTTGGGTGTCTGATTATTTAAGAGGAAAAAGTTTTAAAGTACCAAAACCAGTAAATAAAGCAGTGACCTTGATGGAACAAGATGTTTTTTTTAAGACTGATCATCTCTTCTCCTCCTTACTAACACTGAACTCTTGACCACTGCACCAGGATTTGGGTATATGTATCAAAAAGATCTTTTTTGGCTTTTTTGTCACACGCTGGCAGCTGCAAACTCTGAATAACAGGTTTTGGGAAAGAGCACTGGGAAAGAAATAGGTGTTGGATTACACCCAGCTTTGCAATAGGGTTTGCTGCAGACTGAAGCAAACAGATGATATTTTACAGGAAAACTGAGTGATAGATGTCAATGTCAAACAAAAACTACTTCAAAAAGCCTGACCTTTATTTTCCCTTCTGGCTTGTACTCACAACATATCAAAGACAAGGTTTTTTAATGTACAATTACCAAAAAAATATTGCTTTTTAAGCCTTTATGCTCCAAAACACTCAATATAGGATCAAGTACAACATGAATTTTTGACTGTTACTCTACACCTAATTAATTGTTAATGATGACTTGAAAAGAACCTGCTTCAGTGCAACGACTCTGCTTGCTTTTGTAAAACACCAAATTAATTTTTCTTGGCAAAGGTAAGAGTTTAAGTAGGGCTGGTGCAAGAAATACCCTGGTGACTGCAAAACTCAAACCAGGGTGTAAAGAGATGCTCAGGAAACACAACCCCATGCTAAAAGGGAGTTTATTCCACAGGCAAGACTTACTGGGCTGGATGCTGAAGGAGAGTTTGGTCCGAGGAGTGATGGGGGGTGGGGTCAGCTGGGAGCTGGGCGGTGCCGGGGACACGGAGAAGCGCCTCTCGCTGGACATCACGTTCAGCACCTGGCTCTTGGGTCTCTGGGGCCTCAGGGGGCTGATCTGGGGGGACAAAAGCAGGGAGATGGGGAAGGAATGCAGAGAAATGAGTGTCAGAGCTGGAAGTGCCATGGTTTGCTCCTGAGCAGGACAAGGGCAGTGCTAACAGCCAAAATTGCTGATTCGCAGCTCCACGTTCTGCCCTTCTCCCAAGGAACCACAGCTCCTCACAGCCTGGCCTGGTTTTCTGAGCTGATTCCCCAAACACCTGTTTGGTAAGAGCTGAGGAAGTTTATAGCCTTACACCACATTATACAGCACTCAAAATCTTTATTTTTTCTCACATAGCTCTACTTTCCTGTTTGAATTTATCTCTTTAACCATCTGCAGGTGCAACTCTCTTCTGATGAAGACATCATCTGTCCAGAAACACTTTCTTGGTGGTTCCTGGGGGTGTTTATATTTAATTCACCAAAATATTCCTTTTTCTGCTCTGGCTGCTTCATAATCCATTCAAATTTTCCATCAGAAACCCTCAAAAGATATTTGTAATCTGATGGACAACTCATGCTTTAATTAAGGTAATTCATTCTACTGAGTTTAATTCTGAGCTCTACTGATGTTCCCCATCCACCACCCCCATGATAACAGGAATCACAGTAAAAAAAAAAAAGGAACTTTTTATTTCCAACAGATCCCAGAAAATGGAGCAGCAGCCTGAAGTTAAGAGGGGAATTACTCCAAGGTGCTGCACTGGGACAAAACAGAAAGTGCCAGCAGCAATCCAGGCTTTTTCAAAGGATTTTGTCATTTCCCAGTGTTTGTTTTTTTATGGAGTACATTGGGAAGGAGAAATCTGAAATGATGTAGAAGTGCTTCCTTTTGTTTTCAGGAAACAAGCCCTAAATGGGTTTACATCAAAGGTTGTGCCTGTGAGACCCTTCTACAACAAATGAACGACCATAAGTATGGACCTCTTTTTGGAAAGTTCATCAACACCTCAGGGAGACCCCTCAGAAATTTTTCTGGTGCTAAAATTCAAATCCTAGAGACTCCAAAGGTTTCTGCTTTCCACATCCTTTAAAGTGTATTTTTAGTAGAACGGATAAGCAAAGCAATCACTTATTCAGGAGCAGATAATTATAAAAAAGCAACTAAAGAAAACACGTTAATTGGTGAGGGAAACATGCCAGACTCAAGAGAAAAACCAGCTGGGGTCAGGATCCCAAGTTAACTCCCTCTGTAATTACTTAAATAAATGTGAACTTCTGCTGTGATTGACAATCTTGGGCCTCCTCTGAAAGCTCCACATAAATCACGGATCTGCTGAGGAATATGAGCTCTTGGGAGGCCACCAATCCATAACGAAGCCATTGCTAATTTCTCCTGGCCTAACGAAGGGCAGATCAATCGTGAGCGATGTCAGACACCACCAGATCAATAAACACAGCCTGTTCTTCTGATTTCCAACAGGAGCCTTCGAGTGCTCTGTTAACTACCTGGCCTCAGAGGTGGGTTTGCTCTCAGCTCCTGGGATCAAAGCACTAACAAGGACAATTTCTGTTGAAGAAATTGATGTGATACTTAAAAGAAGATAATAAATCTCTAGAAAACTATGAAGATATTCCTGATCATCTTCACATCCCGAAGTGCTTAATTTATCTTTGTTGTTTTATGTAATTAAGGCTCGGGGTTTGATCAGTCAATAAATTCATGGCGAGCACAGTGAAACTTGGGAAAGAATATTTAAACCATGCAGTTAAACAGCCTCTGAATGCTCCTTTTCAAAGCAAATCTAGAAGCTCCATGAGAAAGTTCTGCAGTTTTAGAACTTCCCCATGTTCTTCCATGGTGATTCATTTGATTGGAAAAAAGAAGACTGGAAACACCCATTTCTTTAGACAACATCATTGTTGGAAAGAGCAGCAGAAGCTCTGCAGAGATGGGGATGGTCACTGACATTTCTCCCACTTCATATTCTCTGGAAATTTGTCTTCTGCTGTAAAATCCCCAAGTATTTCAAAAGTCAGAAATAAGAATCCCTTAGAAAATTCACCAAATAACTGAAGTGTTTTAATTGAATGAGTGACAGCACAATGAGCTGTAAAATTCTCAGTAGAATGAATCCAGTAACTATAACAAAAAATTCAGTAACTAAGAGTATTAATTGCTAAAATGTCACTTCAGAAACTTTTAGAAGTTTAATTTCCATTTCTAATCAAATCTGTACTCCCGACTTTTTTTTTTTTAAAGACTTATTATTTTCCCTCTCCATTTTTAATCCAGCAAACTTTCTTCTTCCAAGTTCTTAATGCAGGAGAAAGCAAAATGTCTTTTTCTTCATACAACACAGTGGTAAAAGTACTTTGGGAGTAATTTCAACTTAAAAAGGGAACTTGCACACAAACGTTGAGCAATGGAAAAGTCGAATTCCTACCAAATCTCCCTTCCTATCATTAACAGAGAATGCCTCCAGCACGCAAAAATTTTAAGACAACTTTTATCTTTAAACTTATCCTTGATATTATCTGTTCAAAATTCCAGAAGACAGCAGTGAGAATTGGGCAACCACTCGTGTAAACTGATCTCCAAAGTCTTTCTTCTGCTTCACCTAAAAATGAACCCCACTCACACCAAATGTTCCAAATTGACTCGGTCATTCTGGAGCCCATCAAGGCTTTTGCAGAGGCTGAAAAGGGAGAGTTTTTCTCTCAGCAGCAAACTCCTTTTCATATTATTGATCTGTGGACTTGAAGAAGCTCAAAGTAACTGTAAGTAACCAGTTCTGACATTTAACTTCCCTTCCTCTCCACAACCAGGGGAATATTACTCACACCAGTCAGCCACTGAAAGCTCTTGACTCGGAAGACTGGAAAAACTTGACTCAAACCATGTTGGGCCTTGCTGATTTTTGCTCCTCAGGTGGCAAATGGGAATATGCCCTGAGGGGTTATCTTGCCCTCCTTTCCAGCTAGAATTTGCATTTTCCCAGTCATAAACAAGCTTTTTCATTGTCTATAACCTCTGGGAGCTGACAGTGACCTAGCTGTGACATCAGTTGGCTCCTTGGCATCCTTGGGTGCCTCCCAACTGCTCCAACTGACTCAGCTACCCTGAAATACAATTTTCCTCTTCTGTGACATGCCACAAGCTCTGCTGGTCCATTTGGGATCTGGGAGATGCCAGGGGAAGTCCTGCCATGGTGATCCCAGTCCTCAATCAGCCAAAACACAACTGCAAGATGCAAAGCCAAATGCATTGTAGCAAAACCATGAGACATGGAAATCTGTGCAAAATGATGCTCATCTGGCTCTGGCAGGAGGAATCTCTATTTAATCAAACCAGGGCTCATCAAAATTTACTGAAGTCAATGGAAAAACTCATTGGTTTCAAAGGTGAAAAGCCTGAGACCCCCACATGGGATTTTATTGGAGTTTCTGACTGGGCACATCAAACACATGAACTCTGATTTTTCAGGATGTCCCAAGACACCTGTGAGAAATTAACTCATCTCTGTGTGGAAAAGGAGGGGGAAATCCAGAAAACAGAGGAGATGTGGCCAAACATTTAAATGATATCTTCCTGTAAATACCAAACAGAAGGACTTAAAGGATTCAGTTCTCACAGGTGAGAGAGAAATAGTTTCAAAATCCAATGTAAATGACACAGCACCAACTCTGCAGAGTGCAAAGCTGGCTCTGCAAAGACTTGTGCACATCTTCAAAAGGACATTACATTGATTTCTGGGAGGCAAGTTTTAAACTCCTGGCCTCCAAACAGGTGTCCAGGCAGAGATTTGGAGGTCACAGCCAGTTCACGCTCTCCCTGCTCCAGCTTTAGACATCCCTGCTTTCAATTTCCCAGCTCCAACTTCTCGGGTTACCTAAGCCTTGAGGACAGTTCCAGTGAATTAAATCTAAGCCAAGAAGAGAGGGTTTAAGGGAGATATGCCCTGGTTTTAATATCCTTACACGCAGGAACCGCTCAGGATTTTCTGCTCCAAACAGCCCTTCAAGGACACGCGACCGCCAGCGGAATGACCTTGGAATATTCCCCCCAAACACAGTCCTGCAGCAGGCAGCTGAAACGTGAGCAAACCCATCCCCACCTACTGAGAACCAGCAATTCCAAAGGCTGCTGGGATGGCAGCATCTATGTCAGCTATGCTTAACCATCTGTTCCTTTATCAAATAGTCACAGAGAGCTTTGGGTGAAGATTTTCAGATGATCTTTCCCCCCTGTAAATCAAATCTGTATTTCTGACTCATTAGCATGGATATTAACACTGTGGTGTATCCCCTCAGAGTTATGTCTGGTCTACAAAGTGACTAAATGGTGAAAATCAACATTTTGATTTCAAAGGAGAGAGAACACGGCTCAGAATTAGATAAAGCATTCCTTGCTAATAAAGTTACCGTTTCTGAAAGGATCACTGCTTCAGCCTGCTGCAGAGAAATATCAGTAGATTTAAATTCTTTATCAAATATCTCTTGATGCTTGCTGTTCCTCTTCTCCTTCTTCTTTTCCTTTTTATCTTTATCTAGGTCATCCTTGTCCAATTTATCTTGCGACCTAGAATGCATCTTTTTTGGCAGGAGGGGCTCCAGCACGAACCTAAAGGAAAATGTTGTTGCTCAGATCAATAAAACGCTATTTCCAAAACAACTCATTTTTATTTACATATTTCCCAAAGTCTCGCTTGAGTTAATGAGGCTTTGCTAATCCAGGAAAACTCATTAGAGGGAGAAGGAAAGGGCAGAAGGTCACAACAATCATAACTGTCCTATAATAAAAATTACTGCAGAACTGCTGGAGAAGCAGAGCTGCAGATTTCCCTGCTCTGCAGTAAATCTATTGGTTTACAGCTGCACAAACTCCTGAATTTCACATAAAAAAATGAGTTTCTCATTCAGCACTGCCACTCTCCATGCTGTGGCATCTAGAAACTCCAGTTCCACTCCCTGACATGGGCAGGGACACCTTCCACTATCCCAGGTTGCTCCAAGCCCTGTCCAACCTGGCCTTGGACACTGCCAGGGATGAGGCATCACTTCCAGGGATGGAGCATTCTTAGCTAGACAAAGTATTTTATGATTTATTTTAAATTATAAATGAAAAAAACAAAAAAAACCACTGACAGATTTTAAGACAAAAGATTTAGACAAAACCACGCTAGCAGATTTTAAGACTGTCTCAAACCACCACATTGCAAAACCAAAACCAAACCAAAAAGTCCCAAAGAAGGACACTTTTTAACACTGGAAAAGCATTTACCATGCCATGGGGTGCATGGGGGTACAAGCCACAGTCTTTGCTGTGAAATACCAGAGTATTCATATTTCAGACAATCTGCAGTGACATTATCCTAATCCCCTCCATTAGCAGCAATATCCAGCAGCAACATCTCAAATTATTATTATTTTTCATTGCTGTTCCCACTCTACATCAGCCCATTTGATGGGAAGATGCTCAAAGCAGCACCTGCAACAGCAGCCCTGGAGCCATTTCCCAAAGCCTGAATCCCACAGGGTGGGAAAAAACCTACAAAGTTTATTCATCCCATTTTACAGACAGGGAAAAGGGAGGATGATGATTTCCCAGGGCCACAAAGAACTTCAGAGACAGAGCCCGGAGCAGAAGACAGCTCTCCCAGCACCAGGACTTTTTAATCACCTCAGTTGTGTATTTTGGGCTGGGCAGTTTCTCTGATTGTAAATTTCCAAGAAGAATTTCCATCCTTCAGACAACGATTAATTGCTTCCCTTCCAGGCATTAGTGTTATTAGGACTATTAATTATTTGGATGCAATGGACCTGTGCTAAAACAGGTCAGCACACCGTGCTCCAACTGGAATCACTTTAGGAGTGCCAACAGCTGACAAATCCCACTGGCACTCCAGGATTCTCCCACTTCCAACCACTGAGTGCTCACATTTGTACTTTTAAGTCCCATTTTAAGCAGGGAATAAACCCAAGAGCCCTTTTTAAAAGTCAGTTTTATTTATACATAGAGTTGGGAGTTGTAAAACATGTACTGTGTCGATGTCTGCTTTGAGTCTTCGCTGTTTAAAAGCTCCAGAGCAGGAGCTGGAAATGGCATAAAACAGAAATTGGGTGATGTGGACAGGACAGTCTGTTGGCTTCATGTTTAATTGTTTCTTAGCTTCATCTCTATTCTCAAGATTAATTTCTGAAGAGATGTGGAAAGACAAGAGGAGAACTGACCATAAACCCCATCAACTACAGTAGAAACAGGAGGGAACTTCTTTCAGGTGAGCAGTGCCAAACCACACATATGACTTTACAGCCACTTGAATTTTTGAGGTCTGTCATGATTAATTATTTACATCTGATGATTTTTCTTCTCCTGCTCCATTAATCAAACGAATGAGGGGTTTTTTTCAGGTCTTCTCAGTGACAAGAGTTGTTCATTCTGTTTTCCTGTATTGCTCTGGGCTCGGGGCAGGAGCTGAGGTGCACTGTGATCTTCGTGGGATCTTTGTAAAAACACACTCTGAGGAGACTCAGAACCTCAACAACTGCTAAGTGACACCTACCACAACAAAGCTGAGAGGTGAAACTGAAGAAAATAATACCCAATGAGGAAGTAAAATAAATTTCAAGATTTTTATGGGAAAACCAAAAAGAGGCAGGGAAAGAATCAATATTTTTCTCCTGAGACAAAACAAAGCTGCCCACTAACCTGTGATGGTTGTCCTGCCCAAGTTCCAGCAAGACAACTTTGTGGTGAATTAGTCAAAACTCAGGATCATCTCTGCTGTCCCACACTGACACCAATGTGTGAAAACATTCCAGAGGACAACGGAATGAGAGCTGAGCTGTGCTCTGTCTGCAGCTCCTCCCACTGACTAAATAAACTCTTTGTAATCAAGGAAGCATCCTGTTGGTCCTCAGGTGCTGTATTTAATTTTACTTTATGCCTTTAGTCTCTAGGCAGGTAATGACTCCCCTCTGAAGGTGCAGAGGAGTTTCTAGCACATCCCTGTAAGTCAGCAGCCCTTCAGAAGGCTTTAAAGAACTGCTGCCTTGGTCAAATATTGCATTTCTGGATTACAGGGGTGCCTGAGGGGAGGAAGAGGGAGAAGGAGCTTCTGAGGCTGCACGGAAAGCCCAGACAGCAAACAGATTATTTTGTTCTTTGAGGGATGTGACTGTGAGACAGGGCTTATCAACAAAATTCCCAGTTCTCATGTGAAATATCTTGATAAGTCTTGAAGTACAATCTTGCCATAAGCAGCTTTTCCTCTGGCAGCCCAAGTGAGCAGCAGTGATTGAGCAGTCAGCTAATCCTGCCCTGTGCCAGCCCCACCTGGCTCCTGGGACACGGCTGGCTGCACGCAGGGCCTGCAGAGGATCCCTCCTGCACTGACACACCTCTGAGACTCTAAAAGGGGGAATTTAACTCCTCTTCGGGGTTTTTTGGTGTTGTTTGAATGCTTAGAGGGTTTTGTTTAACTTTGTTAAAGAAGGCAAAAAAGAGTATTGTATTTATCTAGGTTAGAAAACAGGAGACCTTGAGGGAAATGTCTCTGTAGGTTGGGGTTTTTTAGCCAGTATTAGGCTGTCACTTAAAAAATCATGGAAGGGTTTGGGATGGAAAGGACCTTGAAACTCATCCAATTCCATGGCAGGGACAGCTTCCACTATCCCAGGGGGCTCCAAGCCCCATCCAACTTGTCCTTGGGCACTGCCAGGGATCCAGGGGCAGCCACAGCTGCTCTGGGCACCCTGTGCCAGGGCCTGCCCACCCTCCCAGGGAACAATTCCTTCCCAATATCCCATCCAGCCCTGCCCTCTGGCACTGCGAAGCCATTCCCTGTGTCCTGTCCCTCCATCCCTTGTCCCCAGTCCCTCTCCAGCTCTCCTGGAGCCCCTTTAGGCCCTGACAGAGGCTCTGAGCTCTCCCTGGATCCTTCTCCTCTCCAGCTGAGCACTCCCAGCTCTGAGATCTGGGAATGCCGACCACCCTCACATCCCAGGCTGCTTCAGAGGCATTCCTGGCCGAGGATTCCTCACTCACCCGTCGGAGCCGGGCCGGGAGGGGGTGCTGTCCGAGGACAGGGAGGACACGGAGGCCACGGACAGGGGCCGGGAGGACGACGGCATCGTGAAGGACCGGACCATGGAGCGGGGCCGGCTGCCCCGCCGCTCATCCAGGCTGGAGAGCTGCAGCCAAGAAATGCCACATCTTACTGCTTAAATCCCAAAAAAGCTGCCATCCACACGCCAAAGGGAACGTGGAAAGAGTCCAGGGATTTCCTTCCAGGTGGAGTTTGGTGTTAATTAATTAATTAATCAATCACAGCGAATACATTGTGTTTAACAACCAAAAAAAAACCCCCAGGTTTTAAAGGAGATCCATCTATACTAGAAAGAAATATTTAAGTCCTCGCAGGTGCATGTATAATTTTAAGCATATTCCAAGAATTCTTTTGTTCCAGTGGTATTTCCATGCTTTTTTACATCATGCCTTTAAAAACCAATCTTTTTACATGTAATTTTTTAATCCATCTCTGCCATCATTGTGACTGCTCTGTCAATATATTTCAATGAAATGGACTTGATAAAAACCCCAAAGACCCAAAATAAAAACCCACGAAGAGAAACTTTACGTCAAAAATACCAAGAGAGCCAATTTACAGAGAGATGCCAAGTTAAGAAGAAAATATATGAAAGTTTCGGTTTTGTTTCAGACAGTTTCAGAGTTCTGAATATTTCTCCAAGCTTTGTCAGTCATTAATAACTGATATATGCAGAAAATAATTGAACTCTTGCAGTCAACAAATAAGAATCTCATGCTGTTTAATTACAGGTATATTTTCCACCCTGTCAACTACTGGTAAATTGGCCTTGTACAAGGAAGACAGAAGAGATAAAACTCCATCAATCCTGAATATTCTTACTGGTGGGTAGAGTGAAATTAGAGAGATAACACCACTTTCCAGTCATCTCCTTAAAGATGTAAATGGGTATTACTGAAGTGACTGACATGCAGGTATCATTAATGTTAATTACTCCTGTTCTCCCTGGAATAAATTATTATTTGAACTTTTTCCTGAATATATAAATTTGCAAGATGGGATTTGAAGGACCACAAGCAGAACATCGGGTAAAGGATACCATAAAGGCTGGCATGTTCCCTGTAAGATCCCAGTGTCCTCATTTAAACAAAAGTCACTGCTATAGACAGAATCCCAGAATGATTTAGGGTGGAAAAGTCCTCTGAGATTGAGTCCAAGCTGTGCTCGATCCCCACCTTGTCCCCATCCCAGAGCACTGAGTGCCGCATCCAGCCCTTACTTGGACACCTCCAGGGATGGGGACTCCAAACCTCCCTGGGCAGCCCCTTCCAATCCTTGACAATCCTTTTCCATGGGGAAATTCCTGCTGATGCCCACCCTGAGCCTCCCCTGGCCCAGCCTGAGGCCGTTCCCTCTCCTCCTGTCCCTGTTCCCTGGCAGCAGAGCCCGACCCCCCCCGGCTGCCCCCTCCTGTCAGGGAGTTGTGCAGAGCCACAAGGTCCCCTCTGAGCCTCCTTTTCTCCAGGCAGAAGTGATCACAGAAAAGCATCCAATCCAATTTTTGACTGAATTAACAATTCTATCCTGAATTACAAAGCTGTTTGCTTTGTTTGTTCTGACTTTCCTCCACACTCAGCACTCAAAGGCAGAACAAACCTCCACTGAAACACCAGAAATTCTTGGCTTTCCCTTAAGGATGAAGCACCAACTGCAAACAGATTGTTGGAATGAGAAAAGCACGAATTTCAGTCCTCCTAAACTCATGGAGTAGGAGCCGTGGTTTTCCTGCCTGCCTACATTTAGTGCAGGTACAACCACATGGTGCCACAGAGCAGCACAGCCCTCCCTTCCCTAAAGGAATTCCACCTAGGGAAAGGTGACATTCAGCTGGGGAAGAATCCTGCTAAGCGCCCATTTTTAAATTCATTTTTTGTAACCCAAACCCTTCAGAATTGAAGGATTCTCTTGACTTTTAAGGAACAGATTCAGGCAGTTCAGAAACTGCTCCCGTGCTCGGAAATGAAAGCACCGAGGCCTCCTCAGCATCTCTCATCTGCTCACTGTTCCATAATTCGATGATCACTGGGAACAACCAGGAATGCTGCATCTACACTGCTTTTTGTAATCAATGGAATTATCACACAGCAATGGAGAGCTGCTGTAATTTAAGGAAACTCCAGATATCGTGGAAAGGAGAAACCGAGAGGGAACTTACAACAGCGCGGACTCCGTACTGCTTTTCCACCTTGTCCTTCAGCTGCCTGAAACACGCCTCCATCCTCTCGTGGAACGGCCTCAGGGCCTCTGTCACCTTCTCCCCGTGGATCCGGATGCCTTCGGCCAGGAATGGGATCTGGAAGGCAGAGTTTGGCTGCTCCACCCTGCCCGGCCCTTCCCGAGCAAAGGGAGCTGGCAATGCTCCCACGGCAGTGCCAGAGCTCGTGCAGTAATAATAACATTGGTGATAAAAGCAGGAGTAATTGTAATTATAACACTGATAATAACAATAACAACCACAATAATAATAGCAACAATAATAAAAATGTTAAAATGTTAAAATGTTAAATGTTAAAAATGACAACAAGAATTATTATTATGCTCACAGTGATCATCATCATTCATTGTATACAAAGCACAACAGGATCTGAACCCCTGTTCTCCATGATTTCCCTTTTTTCTGTTAAGTAAAGTCCTTTAAATTTAATACAGCCCTAATTGTGCCCAGAAATGTGGATTTATCCCACAGCACAAACCCCCCTGTGATATTCCATTCTCAAGCCCTCACAGATTCTGTACTTTAAAACAGCAAACTGATGAATGATGAGTCTCACACCAGGTTATTAATATCAAATCCTTTCCCAGTTCCATGAGAATAAAACCCTGAAGAAGAAAATAGTTTATGTTTTCTTTAATAAATGCTATTTCTAAAGCTGTAAATGAGCTACATCCTTGGACAGATATATATTGCAGAGCAATATTTATTAATAAAACATACAGTTTTATAAGCTATATAGTTCTCCTTAGAAAAATTATTTTATTTTCTCTGGGAAGAAAACAGAAGAGGAAAAAAATTAAATTAATTCTCTTTTGTAACTGAAAATAATCATTTATCTTCAAGGCTTCTGTCACAAAATATCCATGCCAGCACAGGATTATATAATTAGTTCCTAGTGTGGAGGTGTAGCTGACCTTTGGAAATGTTTTAAGAAAGACATTTTCATTCCCACAGCTACCCAGACACACCATTAGAGTTTTCTACCTCCAGCTCAGGAAAAATATTTCCTCTTCCAGGTCTGTTTCAGCCCACACAGTGCTCTGATTCGAACTCAGATATTCTCTGCAGCAATCAAGCTAAGAGGCTTCTTCTTAATAATTCATAATTAAATCATAATACTGATTAAAAACAGATTTTTCTAATAAGACTGAACAGCAATCAGAAGGAGCAGCTTTATTAGTAAGGAGAATAATAAATAGACAGATGAATTACAGATGAACAAACTCCAGAAATCTTATCAAGATGATTCCCTGTGATTTGGCACTGTTTGAATGGACAGAGCTGCTTCTCCTAAAAGACTACAAAGAGAAGAATAATGACTTTTTTTTAATGTAGTGGCTTCTATTTATAACCACATGGATTTGCACTCGACAAAAACTAAACATGAAGCCAGAAAGTTTCCCTGCTCTGAATAAGTAAATGAATTTCTAAATTTTCATAATTACGAGGCCACACCGTGACCCCCCTATTTGGAGGGATAAATGGTCACTTGGCTCATTTATTTCAAAGAACTGCTGACATTTGAAATGGATTCTTTTTTTAAAAATTGGAATTATCAAGGTGAAGCACATGAGGGGTCTGGAGCTTCAGCTCTGAGACGATTTTATGGGCAGAAGATGCACTGAGGAGCCTGTTTTAGGGATCAGCCAGCTCCAGGCTGGAAAGTCAAGCAATAGGAAGTAAATGACATTATTTGTAGGGAAAAAATTGAGGGGGGAAGGAGAAGGAGAAAGGAGAAGGGGAAGGAGAAGGAGGAGAAGGAGGAGAAGGAGGAGAAGGAGGAGAAGGAGGAGAAGGAGGAGAAGGAGGAGAAGGAGGAGAAGGAGGAGAAGGAGGAGAAGGAGGAGAAGGAGGAGAAGGAGGAGAAGGAGGAGAAGGAGGAGAAGGAGGAGAAGGAGGAGAAGGAGGAGAAGGAGGAGAAGGAGGAGAAGGAGGAGAAGGAGGAGAAGCAGAAGCAGAAACAGAAGAAGGAAGAGGAGGAGAAGAAGAAGAAGGAGGAGAAGAAAGAGAAAGAGAACAAGGACAGGTTTGTTCATCTTTTACAGAAGTTGAAAGGAATAAATGACCCCTGGCTTTGCCACAGAACAACGTGAGCCTGCTGGGTCAGGATATTTGGCCTCCCTGCCCAAGACCACTTAATCCTTTAAACATTTATCAAGTGCAGGAAGAACCTTCCAACTGTTTTACCATTTCTGTTTCGCCTTCTTCTACCAACTTCCAAATTCCTCCTGCATCTCCTTTCCAGACACAGGGAAATGTGGTGATGAGTGACACGGAATTTTACATCTTCATGAATCCTTGTCAGAGGCAGAATTTTGCCACATTTGGGATATTCCCAATTAATTTGGCCTTGGAGAAAGGGCATTTTCTTATTTCACAACTCTACTCTTGGCTGATTTTAAAATTTTATAAAGTTCCACTGCAACTTCAAATAATTCCCTGATTTGTTTTCCATTTCTTTATTTTTTAAATCTCGATCAGCTCGGCTGAAAAGAATGAAAAAAACAACATTGATTTGAATTATTAAAATAATCTTTGAAAACAATCCTTCAGAACAAGGGTATCATAAAATATGATCATAAAACCTGAGTTTGGTGTGCAGTAGTTCTTTCATCTCTGTGGAAGGAGTACAAGGTTTTTATTTGCCGTGGTATTTTTCTGTTTTGGTGTGCTGTAAATACTTCAGCTAAAAGCTGAGTGACTAATGTCATCAATCATTTATTTCTCTGCCTTAATTTCAGTCAATCATTTCATTATCTTCATGTTCAAATGAAAGATCAGCTTGAAATGGTGCAGTTGCATGGGAACTTTTTTTTTGCCTAAGCTGGAAAAGCACCAAGAAGGACAAAAATGGACATTGCTTTGCTGATGGAATTGATCTGAATTAATAACAGGCAGAAACACAACGTACACTTAAAGTCCACAGGAACTACAGAAGGATAATATCCTGAATTCCACAGCACAATGGAGAAAGAGGTAAAGGGAGAGAAAAAAATTAAATTTAACTGGTCAGCTGTTAATACAATTGTCAGGCTCCTATTTCATACACCCAGATTGATTTATGCAGCAGGGAGAAAATTCCATGTGATTACAGAACTCCAAGCCCCACACTACTGAAAAATGAAAACTCCTTTTTGCCTTCAATCGCTGCCAGCCCAGGAGGAATTCAGCCCCTTCCAAGGCTTCCACACACATCCCTCTCCCAACATCTGGGAGCTGACTCCCACCTGGCTGGAAACGGAAAGAATTTGAGAGGAATTTTAAATTTTGGGACACCTTAAATGTGTATGAAACATCCAAGGTAATTTAAAAGCACTGAAGCAGCTTTTAATGACCGAAATTTTCAGATTTAAAAATAAGTTTTGATCCCTTTTCTCCATTTTTCTGGTTCCTGTTGTTTTGGAAGTATAAAAGCAACAGGACATGATGTGTTTAAAGGCCCTGAATAATCAAAATACAATGCTATCAGCTGCCATTCCTATTTTCAAACTGTAATATTATTTTAACACACAAGTGTCACCAAAGTGAGCCTTTGCTGAGGGAAATTCATGTGTCTGGAATTCATTTGAAGCATCACTCTCAGAGGCAAAGACACAGAGCTGACACCAAGTCAGTCTTCTGGGACCAAATTATTTTCCTCTATAAAACTTAAAGCTTATAAAATCTAATCTTCTCTAAAAGCTCACAAGAAAATAAATAAATAAAGTTCTTATTTTTTTTTAATTTTCTGACCTAAAGAGTTTTTATTCACTGATAGTTTTATGGCCTTCAGAGGATATTTTATTTTTGAATTCTGTAGCTTTGGTTCTACTACCTCTAAGATTGAAATCTACAGAAATGTAAATTCTTCCCTTTATTATAAAGATAGAATTGAATATGAAAAGACAATGATTCACTTTCTTCTTCTGTGGGGAAAAAAAAACCATTTCCAATCAACTTGGTATTTTTTTTAGTTATCACAAAATTATCTTCAGACCACAGGAAAACGTCCAGTCTGTGACTATGGAACGAAACTGGAATTGTCTCTTGTTTGTCTCTGGAAAATATTTTCTCCTTTGGTACAGATGGGAGATTTTCACTTATTGTGTTTGCAAAAAAAAAAAAAAAATAAAAGGTTTTGAGCGTATTTGTTCTCTGCGAGTTTATGAAAATGAGAAATTATGTCAGATTTGAAAAGATGAACTTTAACTCAAGCTCCAAGACGGATTTAAATGGCAAAGAAATGTATCCAAGGTGAGCATAATGTCTGAATTTTCTCTGAAGTGACACCAAGCTACCTTTCCACAGCAGTTGGCTCTGCCAAACCCAACTTCAAGTTTTTTACCTGCCAAGCAATCAGATCCTTCAGCTTTTCAATCTTGTCATGATCCTCTGGATGCTCGTGCATGTATTTTTCAGTAAAAAAAGCCTAATTGAGAGAGAGAGAAATGAGCAATTATTTCAGAAAGTGAAATATCTCCTACCAGAATGAGCTACAATGAAGATAAATCGATGAACTCAAATATTCTGTGAAGGAACAGCTACAAATACAAAATGAAAACCATGGAATCACAAAATCCCAGTGATTTGGGTTGGAAAGGACCTCAAAGCCCATCCAGTGCCACCCCTGCCATGGCAGGGACACCTCCCACTGTCCCAGGCTGCTCCAAGCCCCAATGTCCAGCCTGGCCTTGGGCACTGCCAGGGATCCAGGGGCAGCCACAGCTGCTCTGGGAATTCTATCCCAGCTCCTCCCCACCCTCCCAGGGAACAATTCCTTCCCAATATCCCATCCATCCCTGCCCTCTGGCACTGGGAAGCCATCCCCTGTGTCCTGCCCCTCCATCCCTTGTCCCCAGTCCCTCTCCAGCTCTCCTGGAGCCCCTTCAGGCTCTGCAAGGCCACAATGAGATCACCCCAAAGCTTCTCCTCTCTAGGCTGGACAATCCCAAACTCTCCCAGCCTTTCCTCCCAGCAGAGCTGCTCCATCCCTCCTCTGGCCTCTCTCCACGTCCCTCCTGTGCTGGGATCAGCTGAGGCCCAGCAGGACAGGGAATCGTGGCAGGGAATTCCGGGGTTACCTTCTCGTAGTTGGCGAAGCCCCCCATGACAGCAGGGTCCACGATGCCGTTGAGCAGCATGGACAGGGGGTTGATGGGGAGGTTGGGATCATTGAGATGCTGCTGCACCATATTATTGATCTTATCATTGGTCAGCTGCATGGTTTCGATGGCATTCTCCAGGGGGCTGATCTCCACCTAAAAGCCAAACAAAAGGAGCTTTCAAGCAAGAAGCAGAGTTTTTAACCTGCTCGGCAAAACCCCACGGGCAGAAACATTTCAGGCCTTTCACAACCGAGGTTATTGGGAGATTTTTGGCCAATAATTACCAGAAAGGTGATTTCAGGCATTTAGGTACTTGGTATCTCTGTGCTGCAGTAACTGAGATGGTGATGGGTATCAGTGGAGGAAGTTAACTGCATTTTGCTGCTGCAGGAGGGATTACATCCCAGCACAACACCCAGAAAGGCTCTGGCAGGAATCACGTGAGGTTTTTGGAGGATTACGGAGAACATCAGAGATTAAGGGTCGGTGAGTTTTAGCAGCACAAAGAAGATCCAGCTTAACGTAACAGTAAGAAAGAAATGATAACTTTAACGTGAATTTTCTGATGGAAAATGTAATCCTAAGCCGCTGAAAAATCAAGGAGATATTTTCTCACTGATTATTTTGGTGTGTTTCCAAGGACATCAAGTTTAATATGTTGATGAGATGACATCTAAACTACCTGCTGTGCTTTCTCCCAAGAGGTCACATCTTCTCCATCTGAGCATCGAGAACTGAAGGGAGAAATTTTCTTTCTGCCCGGGCTTTAATGAAGAGAGTCCTCAGATGTCTTCATGGGGTGAATTAGCTCTTCTACTGTCTAAAACTTGCTTTATTTTAATTGACTGGCCTCCAGCTACTTTTTATGCTCAGCTACTGTGTCTTTCAAAAAACTCATGTTGAAAAACCAGTATTAAAGTACTTTAAATATTCGTGAACGGGCTAAAAATCAGTAACTTGCAGTGACCCAGAGCGTAGCGAGTCCTCACTGGAAGACACAGCCTGCTTGTGTGGAAAAAATGATGTGGTAGGGAGAGGAAAGGAAGGTTAATTGAGGCCTGTGAGGAAAATGCAAGTGTATATTTGATTACAGCCTCATTTCCATAAATGCTACATAAACAAAGCAGCACTTCTACCTGGCTATCAGTTGCTTACCCCGTTTCTGAGAACCACTTCTAATCAAATCTCTTTAGTTGTTACTCTTACACCTGCCAGCTGATTACATCAAGGATGTTTTAATTAGCATTTTTAGCAGCCTGCCTGCTGAATTATTCTGGAAGGCAGGGAAGGAGCCTGGTGTTTCTGCTGGGAACAGGGAGCAGGCCAGGCTCGGACAGAGCCCAACGCGCCACGGAGGGAATCTGGACTGGGGAGTGAAGCCACATCCAGCATCCGATTGGGCAAGAACTGCTGGGAACATCACAGGCTAAATTTAGGATTCTGTCATTTGTATTAATGGCCTTGTAACTATGCAATAATGTGTTGATGAACCATTGCTTTTAAAGCTCTTGAGCATCTACAGAAATTAGCACTCATTGAGCTGACAGCTTTTTGACTTTTCTGTAGCAGCAATCATGGCTTTCTTTCTCATTCTCCTTTCTTTTACTACTCTTGTAACGTTTCCTCTAATTTTTTTAAAGCATATGGGGAACTGCAGTTGCCATCTCACTGCTACAAACTGGCCTTTGGAACCTAGTGAAAGCTATTTATGCTACGTGTAAATTCTGAGCCTTGCTCCCAGTGCCCTCCTGGCTCTGGGCACTCCTCACTCTATCCAGGGAAAACAGGAATTATGTTCCCCTGAAACATTTGCACCAGCAAAAAATTCCAAGATAAAAACAAAACAGAGATTAGCATTTGTGCTTTTTAAACCCAAGTGTGATTCAAAATCCAGTTTCTAATTTCCTGGCTGGTCTCAGCAAATTTTTCCCCAACATCTACCTGTGTCCAGCTGAAGCAAATCAGATACAGAATAAAAAATGCTGGCCCCAAACTCCCTGCAGATAATGAAGAGATTGCAAAGGTTTAGGTAAAAGTACTCAGAAGGAATTTGAAAAGCCAATAGCTTTGAAGCAATTCTGCATGTTCCTATAGGTTATGTAACATAACACACTGCATTTATGAAATTACTCAGTCCTCTCAGCCCTGATTTGATGTGATCTCACCTCTCCCTTTAACGATACTCCAGTTCCATCAATAAAACATAAAACATGCAGAGCTGCTTGAGTATCCTGGTGCTTAGCAAGGGATCAATAATATCTGTATCCATAATCACAATTTAGCATTACAGGGATGTAAACCCTGTGATCCTACTTGCAGCATTTTAGCTGACAGGGATCTTGAGGAAAGTCAATACCCATTTTGCAGGAGCTGTGCCAGAGCAGGTCAGAAGTTATCTGTAGCAGTCTTCCCACATGTTATTAAGTTCCATTCTGGTATCATTTCTCAGCTGTGCAACTCATATAATCCTTGCTCCCCAAAGGCTGACAAGAAGCACTCTCCCAGGATTTATGCCCATCTTGATGCCAGGCAGAGCATTAGGGGTGTACACAAAGTGCCTGTCAGGCTCTGCTCTCTGCTCATCACGACTGGCATCAGAGCTGCCAGCCTTTACAAACAGCACTTCTTGCCATCATGAAGATAAATACAATCTTCTCCATCAGGATTATATTGAAACTACAAAATTCATTAAAAATTCAACGTGTTTTATTCAGCTGCCTATTACTGTCACACATCACATTCATATTCTGTTACTATAGATACCATAGTAATTTTCTGCATTACTTCTGTTCATCCAAATACAACTGTCCAACATAACCTCAATGGAGCAATGAAAAAGGTTTTAATTAATCATATGCAAATTGTTCTTTTCCTTTAAAAATAAGCCTCACAAGAGAGATTTAAAAAACGCAGTAACAATGTTTTTATTGCTACTTAAAAATTACAGCTGCATAAGAATAATTTCATCTTAAAGGCGTTTAATGGATATGTCTTATCTAAACAGTCTAAATGGCTGAACAGAGAAATGAGTAATTTGGAGTTACTCTGTGAGGTTGCTGAGGGTCTATTTAGCTAAATATGGAGAAGAAACAAAAACAACCTTTAATCACGAGTGGTAAGAAATGTAGACACACAATGCATTTGATTATTGGCGTATTTTAAATTAATAACAATAAAAATACCCAGTTCTTCTTTTCTAAAATTCAGCTAGATTCTCTGGGATGGAGCAGGGCTCCCCTACACCACCTCAGGTCCCTCTTCCATTTAGGCACCTGCTGAGAGACACAAATACTTTATCCAAGGGCTGAAGGCCTTGGAGGGCTGGCTGCATTCCCTTCCCTCAGGAATGGAAAAGCATTGCCTGAGTCACCCTCAGCCAACAATCAGCACCCTGAGCAAGTTCCCTCAGGATGTGCCAGGTACAGTGTCACAGACTCCTTGTTCACAGAACTCAGCACAGTCACTGAGACACAGAAATGCTCCCTGGCTCCATAAAACCCCCATTTTTAAAGTCATCTCAATAAAGCCAAGCTGATCTTACCATGAAAACTGATTTGACTTCAAACCACCTCAGGATCCCTGGTAATTTATAGGCTGTCACGTAGATGGTTCTCTCAATCCACATGTTCTGCAAAGGGAACACAAGTGTCACGTTATCAATGGACAACTGTGACCCCAAGCAAAGCCCTAAAACATCATCACCAGGACAAGGACCAAGGTACAGCAAATGTTACAGAGCCAGGGGGGAATTCCAAATGGAAGATGGAGCAGCACTGATTTAAATCTGGTATGTGACTTGGCAGGGAACAACTGCTCCCCTTCTGAAGGAGAATGCCATGGAAAGATCCACTGGTTTTACTGGATGCAATTGTTCATGGAATCCTGGAATGGTTTGGGTTGGAAGGGGCTTTAAAGACAATCCCATTCCACCCCTGCCATGGCAGGGACACCTCCCACTGTCCCAGGCTGCTCCAAGCCCTGTCCAACCTGGCCTTGGGCACTGCCAGGGATCCAGGGGCAGCCACAGCTGCTCTGGGCACCCTGTGCCAGGGCCTGCCCACCCTCACAGGGAAGGAATTTCATTGACCATTGACCAAACAAATGGTTTAGTGAAAAAGAAAAAAAAAAAAAAGCGACAAAAGATTTCGTGATGCCTGACTGGAATCTTCAAGGCAAGACAAGTTTCAGGTGTAACAATTTAAAATCCTTTCTCAGAAGAGCTGTTTTTACAAAATAAATACAGCTTTGCCCATTTTTTTTCCTATTGGTATAAACCAGAACATGATAAATTGGCTTAATTAACTTTCCATGAAAAATAATCCCTTTAAACCTAGAATTTATTTCTCAACAAGCAAAATATAATGAATGGCTCCGATTCTCAAAATAGAGGGGGATAAACAAGCAAACCCAAAGTGGTTTATTTTCTTTATAATTTCTTACTGCAAATTCGTTGTCTGGGTTTTTCTCTCCTTTTCGAACAGGGCGCGAGTACTCAAAGCGCTGCACTTCATTCACCCTGTAGAAACTGAAAAAAGGGAAAAGAATCATGGAATCACAGCATGGATTGGGTTGGAAGTGACCTCACAGATCATGCACTTCCAAGCCCCAAAAGCACAACAAAAATCAAACAGTATCTGTTTAGGAATTGATACTAAATTCTAATATTATGTGTGATGTATTTGTCCATACGAAGTGTATGAACAAATATGGGATCGCTGCTTTCCAGTGGGATGGATGGAATCTGTGCCAACATTAAAAACCACCATTAAGTGCCCTCACAATGCCCACCCCCCTTGGCTGTGCACAGATTCAGCACAAAACAATAACGTGTTATAAAAGAGACTGAGGGAACGACAAAACCCGACCCAAACTCACCTCACGATTTGCTCTGACACCGGCCTGTGAAATTTTGAGGGTAAATCCAGTTTGGGCTTTACAGTGAAGCACTGAATATCTGCATTTCGGGGGTTAAGAAGTGAAAAGGGAATTTCAGCCACACAGAGCAAACAGCTCAAGAGGAACACACCAAAAAAAAAGGACAAAACGACAAAACTGGTGCGTTACGCCCTTCGGGGCAGAAGTGCAACATGCTGGCTGGAAATCCTTGACCTGAGCTGCTGGATGCACTGGCTGCACTGGTTGCACTGGTTGCACTGGTTGCACAGCCCAAGGATACACTGGCCAGAGGAGGTTTTGATGTCATCGCCCGGGGGTGACGTCGTCTTCATCTTCTCGGCGTTGGGGAACTGCGTCAGCAGCCGCGCCTCGAAATCCTCGCGGCGCTCGTACTCCTTGCCCCGGTAAATGAACACCTTGTTCTGCAAACACAGGCACTCACAGCTGGCACCAGCACCCCCAGGCTCAAACCAGTGCCCCCAGGAAGGAACTGGGGCCTCAGAAGCACTGACACCAATAAGAGAGGAGTTCCACGTTCCTCCCACCGTGGTTTAGTCATTAATTGACCAATATTTAACGCCAGTTCAGTAAAGCACAAATTGGTTTTCTCACCTCCAATTCAGTGCTGGGATCATTAAGCCCACGTTTACTTTTAGGTATTTTTATAAGCCACACTAAAATCACCTCAATACGTGATTTCAAGGATCTGTAACACTGGTGGCCGTGGAAAATACATTAAGAGAAATTATTACCAAATGCAAGATGTCTCCTCCCCCTTCCACAGCTAATGATGGAATGGATGTCAATAAATTAACTGAATTAGGCTTTTTATACAGAAACATTTATTCAAAGGCACTTAGGTGAGAGAACAAGAGTAGCAGAGAAAAATAAAAACATAAAACAATGCAGATTTGAGGAGGAATATCCAAAAATAGTGACTCTCATAAAAAGACTTCACATTAACGTATTAGATTTTTGCCATTAGAAACTTTAAACTTCTAATGACTTTAAAATTAAGTACGTTGTATTTGTAAGCACTGGCTTCTTCTTTGCCAATAAAGAAAATGAAGATATATTTTATACAGTCCATTTATATGCTGAGTTCATTAAATTCTAAAGGAAAATGTAAAAGACAACTTGCACATTTTTAACTGATCAAACATATTAAAGCAAGTTTGGATAAAATTTGCATCTGAATATGCTTAACCTCATTACTCATCTCCAAATGAATACTTGGTGAAAAAATTATACAGCACTGATTAAAAAAAGGATGTTTTGACTGGGGGCAGGAACCTGGAGTAGTTCACATTTGCCCAGTTGGGTTAAATTCTGCAAAGGTGCCTTTTGAAATGCTCAGTAGATGAAAGAAACCTCTCTATTTGGGAAAAAAAAAAGGTAATAATAGATGTTTAAGAAGCCTCTGTATGACTGTAATTTATGTATATACACTTGTAAGTCACAGGGAATGCTGGAATAGAAGGAAAAGTGAGGATTTTCTCCATCAGCAGGGCACTCAACAGCCTGGTTTTCCAAGGGCCGGGTTAGATGGGATATTGGGAAGGAATTCATTCCTGTGAGGGTGGGGAAGCCCTGGCACAGGGTGCCCAGAGAAGTTAACTAAATAATAATGGGTTATTCCCATGTCACCAACTGCTCAGATATGTTACAGTCTCACTGATTCAACCCACAAAAATCCTAATATTAGTGAAAAAACCCTTAAAATGTCACAAAAGCTACAATCCTGGCATCAGCCAAGTGGCACATGTCTTAAATTGGCACATGACACAGGCAAATCAATGATAAAAAATGGCACACACACCTCTGACAGCCAACTTCATTTTAGTGACAATGCTGGGAAGGACACTCACCTGAAAACATGGTCACACACAAAAGGCTTCTCTACCATGCTTTTATATATATATATATTATATATATAAATATATATTAACCTGCCAGGCAAAAATGTCACCATTTCAGATGGTTACAACCCTGAGTGATGGATTGGGTCATTTATCTTCATTTCTAGTGATGCCCTGAAGAAATAGAAAGTACTGGATACATTTGAAGAGAAGGTTTTTCTAGTAAAATTCAACTATTCCATCTTAGGAACTGGAAAGAACAAACCAGTGTTTGTTTTATGCACCCAAAAAAACACCTGTCAGAGTCAGGCAGGTTTCTCCAAGCCAAGGGAAATTTCCAGAGCAAGAAACCTCTGTGGAAACTGGTGGCCACTTACCCTTATGAATGTTGGGAATCCCTGGCCGTAGTATCCAACAGCAAAATAGTCTGGCTTTGGTCGTATCACTTTCACAATGTTCTCATAGAACTGGGCCTGTTTCCTCTGCAAAATAAACAGGAGGGATTTTAATGACCTGAGCTTTCAGGAGATTCCTTATACTTAAGGTCCTCTGTGCACCTCTAATTTAAAGATGTTTCATTCCCCTCTTTTTCTTCATCTTTCTTTCAGATTCATGGCAATATTTGGAAATACCAGACTGCAGCCATTTTTCTACTCATCATGGTGAATCTGACTGTTCCCTAAGGAATATCTCAATTTTGCTGCACCTCATCATGGTGAAACTCACTGTTCCATAACCAATATCTCAATTTTGATGGACCTCATCTTGGTGAACCTCACTGCTCCCTATCCAATATCTCAATTTTGATGAACCTCATGTTGGTGAACTTCATTGTTCCATATCTAGTATCTCAATTTCTATGAACTTCGTCATGAACCTTATTGTTCCATTTCTATGATCTCAATTTTGATGGGCTTCCTCCTGGTGAACCTCACTGCTCCACATCCAGTACTTCAATTTTGAACCTCATCTTGGTGAACCTCACTGCTCCCTATCCAATATCTCAATTTTGATGAACCGCATGTTGGTGAACTTCATTGTTCCATATCTAGTATCTCAATTTCTATGAACTTCGTCGTGAACCTTATTGTTCCATTTCTATGATCTCCATTTTGATGGGCTTCCTCCTGGTGAACCTCACTGCTCCATATCCAATATCTCAATTTTGATGAACCTCATCTTGGTGAACCTCACTGCTCCCTATCCAATATCTCAATTTTGATGAACCTCATCTTGGTGAACCTCACTGCTCCCTATCCAATATCTCAATTTTGATGAACCTCATCTTGATGAACCTCACTGCTTCATATCCAGTATTTCACTTGCAATGAAGGCCAGAATTTGCAAGGCAATCTGAAATCCCAGGTGTGACACTTCCGATGCCAAAACACCGGAAGGATGAAGCCACGCACAGCTCACCCCGATGGTGCTGACTTGTCAGTTTTGGGCTGTTACATCTCATTACATTTTTCTACTACTTCTCTTCCATATTTCCAACCATGAATTTGCATATGGAAAGCAGGCAGTTGAGAACTGCAGGAAAATGTAAATTTTGGAATAAACACAAGCATGTCAGACGCCATCTGCTTTCGATGCCGAGTTCTTCTTTATCTCTAATGATGAAATAATAGCAAATGAGCAGCTTCAGAAGATCTGTTCATTAACTTATTTTTAGTCTATTATTTCTGCAAAGAGAATGACTTTTGATCTGGGGAGAGGTTTAGTGCTGCTCCCACACGACAGATAACAGTAAATGGCACCAAGACTACAAAGACCCAGATCTGCTGAATATTTCTCAGCTCGTCTGGAACAAAACTATTTTGTCATTTGTGAATTGTCTTAGAGGCTAATATTTAAAATTGCTGGAAGAAAAGAGACAAGAGGGAGAACGGAAAGAACAAAAAACTTGTAAATTTTATTTTGTGGAGAAAAAAATGAGCTGTTCAGCAGCAGCAGTAAGAAAAGCTGATGGGGTGTTTGAGACCTGACTCATGCAGGAATGTGAATTTTGATCTCTGCCTTGTGAGGGAGATGCATGCCAGGACTAACTCTGTGACATCTCATCTCCTGGCTGGTGAATAAAGAGCAGATAAACTTAATTGTCTGATGTGAGGATTGGAAGTTCTGGCTCTCCCTTCTTAGAAGAGGGAGAAACTCCATGGCAGTGCCCAAGGCCAGGTTGGACGGCGCTTGGAGCAGCCTGGGACAGTGGAAGGTGTCCCTGCCCATGGCAAAGTGGGTGGAACTGGATGAGCTTTAAGGTCCCTTCCAACCCAAATCATTCAATCACTCTGTGATCACTGGCTAGTAAAGTACAAATAATAAATAAAGTGCAAATTCCAACTCCTCCTCCAAAATAGATAATTAAAGAGTGGCTGCCTCTGTGACAAACCTGTTCATGCTCCCACATGCAAGCAAAAAGGAGATGGAAAATTAAAACTGAGGGACTCAGAGAGCAGCCACTCCCTGGTGAATAATCCTATCTGACACATGACAATCATTTCCAGCTGAGGAACCATCCTACCCTTTCCTTTTATACTGAAATGAAGAATATTCTGTCCCCACCCCACCAGGAGGAGTGAGCTGGGGCTGTGTGGAGCTGAGTTCAATGCCACAGGAATGGCCAGCTCAGACAGACTGGGATAAAGAGAAAACAGATAAACAATTGAAAGAAATTCAGGCAAACGTACTCCTAGAGCAAAGGCAAAATGTAGCAAGAACCTGAAAGTTAAGAATTTTCAGAACCAAACTGGAATCACATCCCAGCTCCTGTGGAAATGGTTGGGACCTGAGGAGGGACAGTGACAGCTGCCATTTATCTCTTTGGAAGAGAACAGGAGGACAAAAATGGTGCAGGAATAATGAATGGGTAACGTCAGGGCAAAAATAACTGACTGTAGACATGAATGCTTGGGGATTATTCATACCTAAAAAAAGAAATGTGAATATGGAAAGACACTTGAGAAAGAATGGGGATTTTTTTTCATGTTCCCATTTATATTTAAATTCAAAATTTCCTTTTATACCCCAAATAAATCAGCTTCACATTACTGAAATGTTTTTCGTGCAGCTTAAAAAAAAATAAATTCAGTGTTTTTCAGGCACTCCAGTGGTAGCCAGTTAACTGACATTGGTCCAACAAAGCCAGGATGGGTACGTGGTTCTGCATTTTACTGTCATTCGTATAGTACTTTTTATATAATTTAAAAAGCTTAGAAATTCAACTCTGAAATAAATTATTGCAGTGTCTATGTCATTAGAAAAACCTACCAGCAGTTCACTGAGTTGTTCATAATCAAACATTTCATTTTCATACTGTTCTGCAAGTTCTTTACCCAAGGCAATGGCCTCTTCCCACATCTGTTGGGAAAAAAATCACAAAACAACAACAAAGAAGCTGAATTACATACCTTGGTTAAACATCAACATTAGAATCAAACAAATCTGAATAAAGCAACCAAATGCATTGTGTCACATGCCTGAAAACAGTGAGGCTCCGACGTGCCAAAGAGCTGTGCTGGGGTTATAAACATCTCTATTAATGGAATCATGGAATTGTTTAGGCTGGAAAAGCCCTCCAAGTTCATCGAGTCCAACCATTCCCAGCACTGCCACCACTGCCCCATGTCCCCAAGTGCCACATCCACAGGGCTGTGAAATCCCCCCAGGGATGGGGACTCNAGCTCCGTTCCCTTCCCTGGCCACCCTCCAGCCCCTGAGTGTCTTTTTCATCACTGAAAGGCCCAAAACTTAAAACGGGCCTGGAGGTGCCTCAGCAGTGCCAGTGCAGAGGGACAATCCCTGCCCTGGCCCTGCTGCCACACCAGTTTTAACACAACCCAGGTGCCTTCTTGGCTTGATGGCACTCAAGGTGATCTGCTCCATGACCTTCCCTGGCACGGGATGCAAATTTACTGGATGCAAATGAAGCCAGATGATCAAACAGCTTCAGAAGTAAAATGATTCCTGCCAGCCCATCCAGTAATGTGTAAACACAGCCTGTCCACAAAGAAACCCAGCACCTAAGGCTTTGGAGCAAGGCTGGTGATTGATTATATTTCATAATCACCTCTCTCTCCCTCTAATATCTATAATCTATATTAGACAGGACAGGCAATTTGCAGATATTGCTTTGAACAAATACTCATTATATTTCCATTGGTTCTTCTTCCTCTCGTTCCTCAACCATGAAATTCAGCAGCCGTCTCAAGTGACCCAAAGAAATTTAACAATATCCTTCAGCTCTTCAGAAGGCAACAGTCTTAATGAGGAGCAGCAAGAATGGTTTTAAATGTGCATTTTTCATTTGTTTTTTTCTACTCCAAAGATAAAGAACCACCAAAACCCAAAAATATGCTTAAATTAGCACACCAGGCTATCTAAGATCAAACTTGATGATCTGCCTCTGCTGCTGAAATATGGTTGGCATTGCTGACCTCACTTTATTATAAAAATGAGATTCGGAATGAGTTAGAAATGCAGATTGTATTAGCCTTCATCTTAAATTTAAATCCTCTGGCCACACCACCTCATTCTCCTCTCAGCATAAGGCCACACGTTCCTTGCCCTGGTGGAACCCTGAGGGGATGCAGCAGTCAAAAACAGGTGGATGAAGGAGGGCTGAGGGGAAGGGCTGAACACACAATTCCCCATTTGTCCCCAAAAACATCCACCTTTGGGAACAGGGAGTTTGGGATGAAGCACCACAACTGCCAAAGATGATGGGAGATGGATGCTGGGGAGAGAAAAGGAAGGGAGACCTGGGGAAACCTTCACAACAACTGACCCCTGCATCCATCCCATAAAAATCCCTCAATCCCATTCTCTTTAAAGCACTGTGAAAATTAGAGATATTTTACAGCCCAAAACCCAAAAGCTCCCCAAACCACACAAATGAAATTCCACACTCAAAGCTCCCAAACCAACGTCAGGTGAATTCCATTTGTCTGCTGATCTGCAAGCTGAAATTGCATTTCCTAGTACATCAGGGAAACTTGGGGGAAAAAAAAGACTTTTAGAAAAATTCCTGGTTCTAGATGCTGGTTTGAAAAATAAGAATAAAACATCAAGGATGAATCCTCAGCAAGTCTTCACAGGGAACATGCCAACGCCACAGAAGCAGGATGGGTTCCACTGGTTCACTTCTCAGCCCTGCTCCTCTCTGGAAACCAGAAGCCAATTTGCAAAAGGAGGGATGGACTGAAATGTTGTCCTGGCAAACTGAGCAGGAATGGCTGGAGAGCAGCAGCCTGGAGAGGCAGGGAGCTGCTGATGGTGGAGATGAGGAACTGCACAGGGAAAAAGTTATGGGAGACCAAGAGAAAGGGACTTCTGCCCTTGAAGTAAAGACAAAATAAAGGCTAAAAACTGCACTGTGGGGCTGAGCGAGGGGAAAGGAGCTTCTGAGTCCTGCAAAAAACAGCTGAGATGATGTTTGGACAAAGTGGTGACATAATTTAAGACAAAAAGGACCATGAATGCTCACAAGGAGCAGAACCTGGTTCTTCATTAACCGTTCCTTGCAGCTCCACGTGGTGTTCGACCCCTCCTCTTGATTTTCCTTATTTCTCCAACAAGGTTCAGAACGTTATTTATCTAGGGAAGAGGACTGGAATGAGCATGAGCTGCCTCATGTTTGTAAAGTGCCTTGAAGGTGAAAAACGCATCAGAAGGACTAATTATAATCACGGTAATGAGGGATCACGTCTGCAGGAAATTACAAGGCAGCCTGAACGCTCTGCCACGCAATTTTTGCAAATGGAAGGATCTGAATGTTTTTATCCATATTATGGATCTAATCTAGCATGATGATACAGAGCATGTTTTTATTTCTAAACAAAAATTAACATGGATTTAAGAGTAAAGGCACAGTTGCAGAAAAAGGAGGACATTTTCACACAGTAAGTTGAGTTAATTTTGACTCAGAAGGGCAATATAGCATCAATTTATAGGAACTGAACTAATATTCAGTTGTTTGTTAAGTCAGCAAGTGAAAGCTTTCAAAATCACTTAACCTTCCCTCATTTTGAGTGCCATTCTCTTCTGAACTTCAGCCATCCATAACTTCTGCATATTTTCATTTCAAAGACAACGGTGTGACCATCACTGTCCTGGTTCCCTGTTTCTGTGTTCCAGATTTAACCAGTCCCTCTCCAGAATGAGACTGGAAATAAATGGAAGCCTAAATCATTTTTGATTTGCATCAACACTGTAAACAAACTCCTTTGGTTCTTCCCACTGACTCCTGGATAGGCACAGACGTGTTCCCAAACCATGGCTGGGAATGCAAGCACCAGCTGAAGGTGGGGAGATTTAGATGGGATATTGGGAAGGAATTGTTCCCTGGGAGGGTGGGCAGGCCCTGGCACAGGGTGCCCAGAGCAGCTGTGGCTGCCCCTGGATCCCTGGCAGTGCCCAAGGCCAGGCTGGAGGGATGTGGTCTATTGATGGATGCCCTTGCTTGTGACAGGGGGTGGGACCAGGTGACCTTTAAAGGTCCTTTCCAAGGCAAACCATTCAGTGATTCTCTGCTCACACTCTGCTCACACATCACTGCCTATAGGTAGCACAGCACTGCCACTGATGAAATAACAACTTTAGCAGAATTAAATCTCCTTTGATCTTCTTTTTCACCTTCCCACCCTTGTCTGTCGACACCATAAACACACCAGCAGAGGCTGTTTCCACTGCACCTCCTCTAGCCTGAACAAAGCCTTTAGATGTTGCTGAATATTAATATTAATAATGGATTCTGTAAATGTTCCAGAGCCTGAAAAATGAATCCTCAAATTAAATGTGATCCAGATTTAGTTCATGTACAACACACACCCAGTAATCACATAATCCTTGCGTTCTTCCTAGCAAGGAAGTGCAGATGAACAGGAGAAAACTAGACCACGGAATCAGGGAATCCTGGAATGGTTTGGGTTGGAAAGGCCCTTAAAGCCCACCCAGTGCCACCCCTGCCATGGGCAGGGACACCTCCCTCTGCCCCAGGCTGCGCAAAGCCCCAATGTCCAGCCTGGCCTTGGGCACTGCCAGGGATCCAGGGGCAGCCACTGCTGCTCTGGGCACCCTGTGCCAGGGCCTGCCCACCCTCCCAGGGAACAATTCCTTCCCAATATCCCATCCATCCCTGCCCTCTGGCACTGGGAAGCCATTCCCTGTGTCCTGTCCCTCCATTCTTTGTCCCAAGTCCCCTTTCCAGCTCTCCTGGACCCTCTTTAGGCCCTGGCAGGGGTTCTAAGACCTCTTTGGATCCTTCTCTTCTCCAGGTTGAACAATCCCAACTCTATCAGCAGAGCACCTTCAGATATTAAGAACATTTGTTTCTGGCTTAAATTACTGGAATTCCTTTAAAGTTTCTTTAAAAGTCAGTTTACAAGTTACCCTGCTGACACTGTGTCACATTATTTTTAATGGACACTCTCAGATACTTTTTCTACTGTACTGCAAACACATGATAAGAAAGAGATAAAATGGGAAAAGATTCTTTCCATTTTTGCCAGTCTGTAACTCGGTCCCTGTCCAGCCAAGAGCTCTGTCTCAGGGAAAAGCACCCACTTTTTGTTACTACTGCCTCTTAAAAACCTCACTGTGCTCCAATATCTCTGTTTTGAAATCCCAGCTGTCCTGTTCAGTCCTTCAGAGGAACAACGAGAAGCTGGATAATGGAACTCAATTTCTCCAGTGGAGACTGCCCTGATCTCCAGAGGTCCAGAGAGAGAATCACTAAGGTTGGAAAAGACTTCTACCATCATCAACCATCAACCATCACCTTGTTAAACACCAAACCCTAACCTCACGTGCCACATCCACCTGTTTCTTGAACAATTCCAGGGATGGGGACTGCACCACTGCTGGGCAGCCTGGTCCTCTGCACGACAGCCCTTCCCATGAGGAAACCTTCCCTAATACCCAACCTAAACCTCCCCTGGAGCAACTTGAGGCTGTTTCCTGAACCTGGCTTTTCCCTTGTGCAGCTGCACCACAACACCTCCAACATCAGGGAAAACCAACCCAAAGCTGGAGATTTTTCCACCATCCTCAGAGAAACAGGGACTGTGTGTGCCTCACACCCCCTGCACAACCCTTGGAAAAATTCAGCTGTTTACTCCAGAGCCAATTTATTCAGGTGAGGACAGCAGGGCTGTGGCCCAGGATCCTGATAAATGAAATCTGTATTCCTGAAGGTCAGTAACTCCCAATCTGCTGCCTCGCAGATTTCCTGCCTTGGAAGCTTTCCCAGCTTTGCCCAGGACGTGGCAAGTCTTCTGGAGAAACGAGTCATCCAGGGAGCTGCTACACGGGATTTGTACGAGGTACAGCTCATTAATGGGAGAAACAATTTATCTGGAGAGGGTACTGGGGAGAGAGGCTGCTGATACTGGAAGGAAAATGCTTCCTTTGTACTCAAGGTGTAAGAAAAATGTGTGGAGCCCAAATTTAGTTGTGTAGACACGAGCTGCAAATTGTTGTGGGCAAGATTTTGGAGATGCACGAGATCTTTTTTAGGGAAAACCCAGCGATTTAATTTCTTTTTCAAGCTGGATTGCTTGTTGGCCAGAAAGAACTGCAGCATCCAATTTAGTTTTTGAGGTTAATAGCAGCAAAGGAGGATCTCAGGGTATTTCTGAGCTCCTGCAGAGTTAATGGTCAGGAGCAGTGAAATAAGTCCGGGATAAGAATATTATGGTGCCACATTCTGACGTGTGAGGGACTTTCTAAGCTGGTTAAATTTCAGGTAGTGGTAATTAACCAACATGAAGGCTTAGTATTTCAAATGAAATGCTAAAACTCAGCATTTCTCTATTGATAGTCCTGCATTCAAGATACAGCCAGGTTGGAAAGCCTTTAAACAAATAAATATATTCATTTGGAACACGGTCAGACTCCGTACCCTCTCTCTCTCAAGACTCTCTGTCCTTCCCAGCTCTCAGGACAGACTCCAGGGCTGAGCTGGCCACGAGCCTCACACAGATTTTTGGCAGACAGGTGAATTTCACCACTCTCTTGTTAAGATGGAAGAAAAAGCCATTTGATGTCATCCCGCGAGCCAGAAAAAAAGGCCTTTTAAGCCAAACCATGGCATTTGCTGTGTAATTTCAGGGATTTTCTGTTCTGTGGCTGCTGTGAAGCAGCAAAAGCCTTTTTTTAGAGGAGGAAGGGAGAAAGGAGGAGCAGAAATAAATGAGCAGTGTGCATTTATTTACCTTTTTCTCCTCGGGACCAACACTTTCAATTTATGGAGGAGCAGAGGAAAAACTGTCCTGATTTAGGGGCTGGAGCACCACCAGCAAACCTGAACCTGCTGGTGTTCCCACATTTCCCCAGGCAGGAATAGGAATGCTGCTGCTTCCCTCGTGGCTCCAGAGACCACACAAACCTGGCTTAAAACAACTCCTTACAAAGGAGCATTCCTTGGCTTCAGGAGGAGTTCATTAGCACTGACCACCAAAAGCTGCTTCCCACAGGAAAGATGTCACCCCTTCCCTCATCCCTTTACTCCCATCACTGTTTTCCCTTCTTGCCTTGGGATATCCCAACCCAACAATTTCCAGGGAAGCCCCTGGATTAAGGGCTTTGATAGAAATCACAAAGCTGCAGGGAAACACGGAGATAACAAACACTTGAGAGCAGTTCAAAGGATGGGTCAGGCTGCTGGGATAAGCCTGAGGATAAGGATTTGAAGGGCAAAAGCCAAGAGAGATGGAGAGGAGACTGGAAAGTGCAGTGCACTGAGGAAGAATAATCTAGGAGAGAAAAGGATGCCCATACCAGGGAAACAACTCTCCTTTTGGAAAGAAGGAGCTTAGAAAAGGAATGAAGAGCATCACTAACCAGGAATCAAATCCATAAAGTAGAACAACTGCAAAATGCCAAAGTTATTTCTCAAAAATGCACCTTTAGGAAGGTGAAAGTTGTACTTCAGCTTTATAAAAGGTCGGTTTAAGGACCAAAAGTCAAACACAGGTCAAAAAGCAAACTTCCTAAGAATAACAGATTAAAAACAGAAATCAAAATGAGGAATCTTAAATGGATCCTGACCTACAAGTACCAGGGATACCCATGGTGAGGGCCAGCATTTTGTTCTCAGCACACACGAGGTGCCACACTCCTGCCTGCAGGGCAAGTCCACACCCCCTTTTACTCACTTACAAATTTCTCAGGCACTTCTGAGCCAGAAGTGAGATGTTCACTCCATTCCAGCCTGTGGATGGAGGATTAAATCTAAATTCAGCTCCCCATGAATGCCAATATTTCAGGGATAAGCCTCGTGGCTGGTTTTCAATAGACAAATGCACTGTGCCTTCCCCTGGGAAATTACTCTGCCAAGAGAAAGGGATCACGATTTTTGAGAGGCTGAACTAAACGACACCCGCCTTTAAAAAACAAAAAGTCAATGTTTTAAACCAAATTTTAGGAAATCCCTCTCCTCCATTTCTTCTACATAACATTTCTGACCCCCACATCTCCCTCCCTTCCCAAACCCAGTTTCCCATCAGGCAGGCTGGGGTGGGAGAGGCACAGGCTCACAGCTTTAAAACAAGACTCCTGAGCTTCTGTAAAAGCCTGGAAGTGCTTCTGAGCCTCTGTAAAAGCCTGGAAGTGCCTCTGCAGCTGTCCAGGGGGTGGAGACCTTCTTTTGACACCTCTTGTTGACTTTATGGGAAGGGAAATGACACAAGTGGGATCAAGCTGGAGTGAACTGCCAGGCAGAGACACAGCTGGGTGATCATGGCAGAAAAAACGCAGGAATTGGTTTGTGCATGGGTTCAGTCTCCCAAAAATGCACAGCAAAGGCTGTTTCAGGTGTGTTACTGACCACGGAGTTCAAGCAGCTGCTACATTTGCAAACTGCACATGGAAATGCAAGAAGTTGATTCAACTTAAAGGCAGAACATCCCAAATGAGAGGATTACCTTCAATCTACACTGGAAACCTCCACTTGGAGCTTCCTGACATTTGCAAATTCACCTAAGATGAATATTCTCACTGTATATTGATTTTTTTAAAATTCCCTTTTCATGGAGTAATATGAAAAATCATCACCAGCCTGAGTGAGCAGAAAAATGAGAGGAGGAGTATCTGTAAGTGGGAAAGAGAACTTTGGAAATGAATCATCTCCTCACACACACACAAACATCACACAGGAGTCCTGGGATTTGAGTCCTGCAGAGAACTGGGGCTCAGCAGAACCATTCCCAGTGCCTGGGTACCCTAAAGGACTAACAGGAAGCCATAAAGCCATAAAGCAACAGAATAAAACCAGGCAACTCCTGGTTTTCCTTCCAGACAGGAATGTAAGATTAAAATCAGCTTTTAAATCAGCTGTGAACTTCATTCCAATGAGATTCTCCTCATTCACTCAGGAAAAGCTTTTTGGGCAGCAGGAACCAGATCTGTCCTCAAGTCACCTCCACCAGCCCCAGCCCCAAAGAGCCACTTGTGCAGCACTCCAGAATTATATTTTCACAACTTTTACCCCAGTCCAGAACTGCAATTTTTCCCTAGTCCAGAACTGCAACTTTTAGCATCACTCATTAACAACTTCTAAACACTGCATTAAGGTTAAGTTATAAAATTTGACTTTTCAGGCCAAGTTTCTCACGAAATGATAGAAATGATAGTTCCTAGCAAAACAATGCTAGGATTTAAAGAAAATACTAATCTGATTCTGCTAAAAACTCACCTGGAAAGGATGGGCTGGCTGGATAATATTCTAATTCTACCAGAAAACACCATTTCTGTTCACCCTACAGAGTTTACTTTTAAACCCCAAGTTTACTTTTCTGACAAAGGGATCTCTGCTTCTATACTTGAATATTTCGTGCATGGAATATCCAAACCCTGATCCATCTCTGTCTCCCACGTTAACCCCCTTCCTCTCCAACACCAAGCAATGCCAAATGCAAATTCCTTCTGCATTAAAGGATGCAATTGCAATGAAATATCCTCATGCCAGGATATTTATGATATGAACCACAGACATCCAGGCCCTGAGGGAATTATTTTTGTGTACACGAGGCAAAACAAGGGGAGCTGAAGGATTCCATTAGCTCTTGTAAGTGCCAGAAAAAGTCCTCCAAATTACATGCATCACTTTTTTATTTACTCCATGGCATCACACACCCATATATTTACCCTTAACACAGCACTTATAAATGTACCAGTGATTTCTTTTGACTTTTTTTTTGGGTCGTATCATCATCTGTAAGTGCTTCCTGAAGGTCACTGGATGCAAACTATGTTTACTATTAAATTTATAAGTTCGAGAGAAAAGCAATGAAATACATTTGCACTTTTTTTCATCCCTTTTTACCTTGCCCTTGTCAAAGTAATGGATAATTTCTTGATAGAGCTGATCTTTCAGCTGTCCTTGAGTAGCAGCTTGGTATCCATCCCGCTGGGTAAGATGTGCTGCACATGCTTCTTCTGACCACTAAATCACACAAAAAAAGAGGAAAAGTGAAAGCAAATCCAAAGTTTTGAGCTCTGGAGCTAAATAAAAACGAGGGGTTTTATTTAAAGAAGTGGTGCTGCAGTTAATGCACCAACAAAGGGCTTTCTCACAGTGGTGCCCTTTGCCTCCTTGGGCACAAGGACCATTTATTTGGATGCTGTAATTGGAGGCTAATTACATCCATCAGCTGGAAGGGAGCTTCTGGAGGTGGCTCCCTCTCCTCGGTGAGTTGGATGAGAGTGACCTTGGCCTGCTGATGGGTACAGCCTGCTGGGGACACAATGAACACTTCACTTCATGTGAGAGAGGCCTTGGAGCCCAGATACATCAGCACAAAGGCAAGGGAAATGCAGGCAGGGAAATGAGATGGCCCCAACTCACTGAGAATCTCTGCAGGCAGGGAAAGCACAATTAACTTTATCCAGCCTGTCTGCAATCAGCAGCTCTGGTTCTTCCAGCACACGACTGATGGGAAAGCTCAGTCACAGAATCATGGAGTGCTTTGGGTTGGAAAGGAGCTTAAAGCCCATCCCATCCCATCCCATCCCATCCCATCCCCTGCCATGGACAGGGACACCTTCCACTATCCCAGGCTGCTCCAAACCCCATCCAACCTGGCCTTGGACACTTCCAGAGGTGGAGCAGCCACAGCTTCTCTGAGCAACTCCCAGATTCATTTCCAGAATTATTGTTATTTTACCTCCTATATATTATTAAGTTTCACCCAACCACTTCTTAATTCAGTCAGAATGTCTGTGTTTGGGTCATGCAGACACCTCTGACAGCTCTGTCCTGAACTCTGTTTCTGAGCAACACAAACCTGCTGGAGCCTGCAATGTGATGGCATTTTTTTTCAGCATGCTAGGAACTGCTACCTTCTGTTAGTTTTGAACACCTCAGTTTTGACAGAAAGGGTTGAAAACACGACCAAAGTCTCCTTTCTTGAGTGTGCTTCATCAGCTTGCAGTAATTTGGCCTCTCTCTCTCCACAGACAGAGCCTTCTTGCAGATTTAAAGGTGAAATTCTCACGCGCTCTCAGTCTCGCCCTCAGTGTGATCCCATTAAAATCAGGAGGATGAAATATCTGCCAGTGATGAGTGTCATTGAAAATCCTGTCCTGAGGCCTGACAGAGAAACTCAGTTGCTCAGTTACACACCCCCAATATTGCTGCTCCTCAGGCAACACCAAACTCCTCCCTGCACGGAGGGTTGCAGGAACAGGGATGGAGACAGAGATTGATACACTTTTATAACAGAGTAATCCCAGCCTATAATGAAATTATCCTTATAAACAAACATCCACTCGGGGATGAAAACCTGTGACAAACCCTACCCTGGCATCTGCTGTCTTCTATCGATTTGCATTAGAAGGAAAGAAAAATGGATATTTCTTCCCATGACGTTCTTCCACGGAATTCCAAGGAGTACATGAAGTGAGACTCTCATCTGCTCTCTGAACACATCCTCTGAGAAAAGCCACAAGTGGCTAAACTCTAATGTAGGGTTACAGAAAGTGAGTTGTCTAACAAGTCCAAGCCATGTCAGGTGAAAGTTTGAGTGATGTTTTATAGCCTGGTTTATTCCACCATTTATTCAGAAAACACAGCCCCCGTGGAAGGGAATGAATCCTTCATCCTGTCTAAAAGGTTCATCCATGTGAAGTGGGCACAACTCACAGTTTGCTTTTGCACTCCAGATGAATCTTAGAGATGTTCCCTTGTGTAATAACCCTCTAATTATTTTAAAATACAGTAAATACATCGCAGAGTGCCTTAATTTAAATTGCACATGCACACTCTGCATCATATTTAGTCTTATTATGGCTTGGATGCAGTTTCCTCAGTGCTGAGGTACGAATAGTTCTCGGTGCATCCATCAGCAGATCTCATTTAACACCTTCCCCTTTTCAACTTTTCAAAATAGATATTTTACACTTGCACTTTGCTGGAGATTGCTGAAATTAAAGCCAGGATTGCTGAGAACAGTTGGCTGCTTCGGATGAGATCCGTTTCCTTGATGAAGAGGGGCACCACGAGCACAGCAGGCTGCACTAACAGAATCCCTTTGGGTGGGAAGGGACCCTAAAGCCCATCCTGCCCCATCCCTTGCCACGGGAAGGGAAACTTTCCCTGGATCAGGAGGCTGCCACACACTCACCCTTGGAACGAGCAGGAGATCAAGGGGAAAATGAAATTCTCAATTATTCTGCCCCTGACTCTCTGCCCCTGGGGGTGGTCCTGTCCTTGAGGGGAGTGGAAAGAGATCCAGCACTCCCTGAGGGAGAAAGATTTCACTGCAGGTTGTGAAACGTGAGGAAGACAAACAGGACTAAAGCAAAGGCTTCCAAAACCTCTAATTCTTATCACACTGAGATTTTTACTTTTCCCATTAACTGCTTTTTAAATGCAAAACATAAAACTAGGAATTCAGTGATGATTCAGGGGTATTAAATGTGATTTCATGAGCTGGCAAGAGCAGCATCTTCCTAAATGATAACCAGGAGAGCAAAGTGGGTACCTGCTCCCACATTTGTGACACAAGCACGTAAAAAAGCTGCATGTCAGAGACAACATCTTCTCTCCAGAATGTTTTCAGGGAGATTAATGCTCCTGAAATACAGCTTTACTCCATTTCTGGCTGGCAGTGGATAGTGTTAAACCCTCAAATGCTTCATTTCAGGCACTTTCTGCAGCTAACATGTCATTTGTGCATATTGCAGGCTACGCCAAGCATTCCTTGAAGAGCAGCAATATTGTTGTGCCTCTTTAAATGTGCTCTGAACTGGATAATGCTGCATTAAAATGATATGCACCTTTCAAAGGCATGAACTCGGAGAGAAGGCCATCTGAATCTCTCTACAATTTTCTGAAATTTAAACTGAATCTGTTCCAGACACCCAAGAGCACTCGAGAACAGGCTCCAGCACTCCTTGGCACAAAAGATCTGTGGAGAGCTCATTTACTAAAATACCTGGTTAGAGGCTTTCACACATTGTACAATCTGGGTATTTGCAATTTCGATTTTGTGGCGCTGACTCGACCACATTCCCTTCATTTCAGGTCAAGATCCATCTCTGCCACCCACTGAAGTGCTGCTTTCCTTTGTGTATGAATTCCATGTGTATGAATTCCATGTGTATGAATTCCATGTGTATGAATTCCATGTGCCAAAAGAACCCAGCACAGAGCTGTTCATCACAGAGCCTCAAGTGCAGCTGTTCTGAGTGACAAACACCACCCTGGCTGGCTGCTGCTGGGATTTCCCAAACTCAGGATGTGTTTTGGGGTTTACCTTGAGGAGCTTTGCGTGCAGGAGTAAGGTGTAGGCAGCCTCTGTGTAGTTATCACACTCCTTGTGCAGGTCACACAGCTTGTACAGGTACCTGCCAGCAACAGAAACAATGGCTCTTAAAAAGAGTGGGGTTAAGATGCTACCCAATCATTTGTTTTGAAGATTACAAGGGTTCAAACAAGTCAATATTTGTGGGATTAGTTAAAAGTTCACATTTCTGTGTGCAGATAACCTTTAGGACTATTTACATTTCCACTGTGTTGTTTTCAGTGGGCACTCAGGGAATTGTGGGATCGTTAAGGTTGGAAAAGCCCTCCAAGATCATCGAGCCCAATCTCTGACTGAACACCAAATGAATGATTTGTGATGAGTAATAAACCCAATCCAGATTTTGTGCAAGACAGAGCATTCTGACAGTTCAGCTGTGGGGACAGAAATAAGTTTCATTCTTTAACTCCAATACCATCACACCTCTGGAAGGGGATTCTCTGCGCTTGTTTGATGATTTTTTTACTGACAATTAAAAAAAATCCCCACAAAACTATTAAAAATTGTATTTTGAAAAAGCCATTGAAAATATTTTCAAGTTTGGTGTTAATTATAAGTTTGCTGACAGAAACTGCAGAGAATTTGGATGAGGGTTTGACAGTGAGAGACAATTTGTCTTTACAGAGGTGCTGAGCAGGGCAGACCTAAATAATAATAAATAACTTCATGTGTTTGTCCACAATTATCAATCCTGCCATTTCATTCTCTTTTTGCAAACTGCTAAAAGACCAATGAAAACCATTTAAACAACAAGAAGGGCGTTCTCAAGTGAAAAATCCCTCCAAAAAGATTACAAGCACCTGAGAACGAATTAATAAGTAACATTTAGATACCTGAAACAGCATTACAAACACAAACCTCATCATTTTAGCACAAGAGTGTAAACAACTGTGAGCCAAAGCACAAATGGGGGGCTGTGAGCCCTGAGGTTTACAGAAAGCACAATATTTCCACGTTTACTTTGTCTGAAAAGAGATTTTGAAAGCTTTAAGTTTAAAATAAGTATCAGTCAGGTATTATTTAATAGTTGTTTTCATTCCAAGTCACATATTTTGTACCTCACCAGGAGGCAGCATCATTTCTTTGCTCAGCTTTTGACTTATTTGTTTTCTTTATGAACAGAAGAATTCTGGCTCCTGAGTATTTCAGTGTTCATTGTAATGGAACTGAAGGACTTGGAGAAAGGGGACAGAGATAATCTCCTGACTTTCACTCCCAGCACTCTGTTCTCAGTGCAGATAAGCTTTTGAATTACTCCAGGTTCAACCAAGGTGTGATTTGTCACTACTCTTCTCCTGCAGCCCCCAAATGATTGCTTAATATGAACTTAATTTCCCCCCATTACGGTGCCTGTGTAGGGCAGTTTGTCACCAGTCATGTTTACAAACCTTATGTACATCTCTTCCCTCTCGATCTCCTTGTAGAAATTCTGAAAAACAACATAATTCGGTTACAAAGTCTTTGATTTCACACTCTGGAATGTACACAGAACACGCTCCAAATTAAAAATTCATAATTGCCTAACGTCAGCCTCCAAACTGCAAACCGAAATTTGCCTGCAGTGATGGAACAGGAGTTATTGAACTCACAAAGCCGAATGCTGCGATGTTTCATGTTGCAGTGTTTCAGGCCTTCTGTCTCATGGCAAAGGTTAAGAATTTGCAAGAATAGCACGGCTAGAAATTTGCTGCTGGCATTTGCAAGTCACACATCATTAACCATTTTCAGCTGAAAATTTTCTAATATCCAAAAAAACCCCATAATTTTTAAGCGACAGTTGTTCTATGGATTGAAAACTCCGAACCTTAGTTGAGCAATACATCATCTGCTCTTGGATTCTAACAGTTTCCTTGGAAATAAAAAGTTAGATTAGTGTTATTTATCTGGTTTCATATGTCACACATTATTATCCCTCTCCTCTGAGTGCCTCCAGCCTTGAGATAAACTAGTTAACAGTGCAAATACTGTAAATGCAAAATATGATAAACTGGGTGAGAGATTCAAGGCGTTGCTGAATCTAATTTCAAGTTTGCCTCTAAAATTTAAAATATATCTAAGAAAACAATATCCAAAGAAGGTCCTTCTTCGCTGAATTAAATATATTTCAATGCTAAATTAAAGCAGTTTGAGGAGGCACTAAAAGAGCACACACCCAGTACTAGAAGAGAGATAAATCCAATACAAAAGTGATCCCTTCAAAGAGAACTGGAATGCAAGACAGAATCCGCATTTCACAGAGGAATGATGGGTTATTCCAGAGGTATTTAAGCTGATATAACTGCTTACTGATTTTGGGACCAATGCAGAAAACAAACTGCCAGGGCCACCACTGCCCCATGTCCCCAAGTGCTACATCCACACGGCTTTGAAATCCCTCCAGGGATGGGGACTCCAGCACTCCCCTGGGCAGCTGTGCCAGGCCTGGACAGCCCTTTCTATGAAGGGATTTTCCCAAATATCCACCCTGAGCCTCCCCTGGCCCAGCCTGAGGCCGTTCCCTCTCCTCCTGTCCCTGTTCCCTGGCAGCAGAGCCCGACCCCCCCCGGCTGCCCCCTCCTGTCAGGGAGTTGTGCAGAGCCACCAGGTCCCCCTTGAGCCTCCTTTGCTCCAGGCTGAGCCCCTTCCCCAGCTCCCTCAGCTGCTCCTGGGGCTCCAGCCCCTTCCCCATCAGCACTGGCTTAAGTGCAGATCAAACCCTCCAAATTAAACTACCATCAATACACACAAACCTAATCCTAGGAAAGCCTCAGCATCATTAAAGTCCCAATTAGGAACTCTTTGAGACCTCACATGGGAATTGTGTCGAGTTTCAGCCGTGGGTTGGATTTTTGCAAAGGCATGAACTTCACTTCAGGCACCTGGAGAATGATGAAAAGGCTGAGTGGGCCCTGGAGGGAAAATGGGAGTGTAAAATCAAGCAAGAATTTGAAATCACGACTATTGAAAGCGACGGAAAATCCCGCCCTGCGCCGCTTCCCGGCGTTTCCCGGGGACTCCCGTGGCTCCAGCAGGCCTGTGCTCGGTGTCTCGCGGTGATTGAACCTGACAGCAGCAAATCACCCACAAAATTCATCATCTGCAAACGCCTGACAAACTCAGCTGCCAAAAACCAGCATCGGGAGATGTTGTTGGGAGACACTTGGAGTAAACAAACCCAGCCCCCAAGTGTTCCAAGGCTCCCCCATGGGGATGGCGAGAATTCCTCAGAGGAGACTCCGGGTATCCTGATGAAGGGAAGGAGAAACAACTTCAACCTTCCTAAGGGAACTTTCCCAGTTTGACACAGAGAGTGTGGTGACTGTGATTTGCTGTTTGCCATCCTGCTTGGAGAAACTGGCAGGATTTTCCACCACGGTTCTGCTCGGGAGGGCACCGTGACCTTTCTGTGGGCAACCCAACGGCACTCGCTGCATCGCCGGCCGGTGACAACCCTGCAAGTCCCCTCCTCTCTGCCCATTTCCCAAACATTCTGATGCTCTCTGATGTGCACAGAGAGGAAAAACAAACTAAAAATAAACGCCCAATTTCAGATTTGATGCCTCCATCTCCTCTCCTGCTCCAGTGGGCACCGTTTTGTTTATGGCTGATGCGATGGGGTGGCGTAAAGGCTGCACTGCACGAGCCCAGGACTGCATTAGATGCAGGAAAAAAAAGCTACAAACCATATTATTTGCAAAAAAAGCACTGCAAACTATTTACTCAGCTCTTTCCTGAACAAAATCCATCAGCCAGATCACATAAATGATAAACACTGGCTGTGCCCCATGTACTTAAACAAAATCAAAGCTCTGATGATGACCTGGGGAGGAAAGCTTGGAATCCTCAGTGGCAAACAGTGCTAGTGGAAAAATCAAATGTAGCTATTTTGGGGGTCTCTGAAAGTTATTTTTCATGTGTGCTGATTTTTTGGGTTGTAAAATCTCTAAATCTCCACCAAAAAACATTATGTGGGTACAACAGGGACAATTATTGCTTCCAGCTCCAGCCCAAAGGGACCAAGAACTGCGTATGGAGTGGACACTCCAACATTTCAGGATCTAAGAGGAGGAAATTTCCTATCAGTGAGGAAAACAAGCCAAGCTTTTCCTGCTGTGAATGAAATAGTAACTTCAATTCCTTCACAGAATTTGAATATGGGGGCTGAGCAGAGAGCAGAATACAAACGGGATTTCAAAACCATGGAAATTTTGGGAGCAAATGGCAGAAAACTCCAACATTCTGGATGCCAAGTGTTTTTCAGCACAGAGTAGTTTATACATCAATTGTAAATCTCAAGGAACAGGCCCTGTAACATTTCTCCTCAAATCTTTCTGTAGAAACAATCAAAGAAGGGATAATCCATGTTTTCATAGATTTGCCTTCACCAAAATAGGAAAAAAATTGGAAAAAAGCCTTAAAGAATTACAAATTTTTCTGAGAATCCCAAGAGACACTCTGCTTGACACAAGTTTTTTGCTAAAGGTGCAGGATTCAGAGAGCAGGAGGAGTTTGGGTGATTTTGGGGTGATTTTGTGGTGACTTTGTGGTGATTTTATAGTGCTTTTGTGGTGATTTGTGGCAATTTTGTGGTGATTTTGTGGTGATTTTGTGGTGGTTTTGAAGTGATTTTGTGGTGATTTTGCGGTGATTTTGTAGTGATTTTGTGGTGACTTTGTGGTGATTTTGCGGTGATTTTGTGGGGTTTCTGTAGTGATTT
>VZRR01011467.1:0-44216 GCA_013398015.1 Oreocharis arfaki
GGGCTGGGGACAAGGTGGTGATCGGGCACAGGCTGAACTTCATGACCTTGGAGCTCTTTTCCACCCTCAAAGATCCCGGGATTCTGGGAATCCGGGATAAACCTCCCGCGGCGGTCCGCCCGCATCCCGTCAGCCCCCGCGCGGGGCCGCTCTGGCCCGGCCCGCTCGCTGCCCCGCGCTCCCGGCGTGCCCCGCGCTTCCGGTCCCGGCTCCTTCCGGTCCCGCCCGCGGTAGAGGACGGTCGCCAGGTCGTGGGGCCAGGACGGGCCGGGAGGAGACCGGGAACGGTCTGGGAAGGGGTTGTGAGGGAGAACGGGAGCTCTCCCGCCATGCCTACCCTCGCCCGGGCTGGCGGGGCAGCGTGGGTTGCGGGGTTGCTTGAAGGGGTGTGAGGGGGGAGCGCTGCGACCCCTCCCGCGGCTCTCAGCGTGTCCGTGCGGGGTTATGTCACCGGTGTCGCGACATGTCGGGCGGGACTGAGGTGACGCTCAGGGAGGGCAAGGTCAGGGGCAGGCAGCGGGACCTCGGAGGAGCTTGAGCGGCTTTGGGCTTAGACGGGGTCACCGAAGGAGCTGGAATCCCGTGCGTGCGGGAATCCCTTGTCTGGGATCCCGCCCTTCCCTGGGATGTGCCGGGATTGCTCCCTGCTGAGGGGTCGCTGCAGTGGCTGTGGGATGTGCTCGTTTTCGGCTCGCTTGGGGCTCCTGGAATCGGCCCAGGAATGGTTTATTTTGGAATTAGAGCGTCCCAGAAGGGTGATTTAAATAAGGGAATGTTCTCTGCTTCGAGTGCAGGAGGCTCGGGTTAAAAACAGGGAGAGAAAGGCTCATCCAAGTGAATTTCGTGGGAGAATATCCCTGAAAAGCACAGAGTGATGTGCTGCTGTTTATAGAAGGAACAGGAAGCTCCTAGGCTGGATTTTTTTTTTTTTTTAATATAAACTCGTGGAAAATGTTCTTATTTCACCTTGAGCACTGACTGTTGCTGCCTGCCCCTGCAGGATGTTGGCATCCAGAGTGTTCAGCCTCGTCGGGAGGAGATCCATCTCCACCTCCCTGTGCCTGAGGGCACATGGACACGGTGGGTCCCGGCTTTGGGGGGGTCAGGGAGGGAACAGAACAGGTCCTGGAGGGGAGGAGCACAGAAAGCTGCTCTGGGTGGGGTGTGGGTGAGGGGAGGATTGGGATGGAGGGAGCTTGGGGAGGTGGCAGGAATCCCAGCCATGGAATCATTCAGGTGGGAAAAGAGCTCCAAGGTCACCGAGTCCCAGCTGTGCCCGATGCCCACCTTGTCCCCAGCCCAGGGCACTGAGTGCCACCTCCAGGACTNTCAGGGAGTTGTGCAGAGCCACAAGGGCCCCCCTGAGCCTCCTTTTCCCCAGGCTGAGCCTCTTTCCCAGCTCTCGCAGCCCCTCCTGAATCCCTGGAAGTGTCCAAGGCCAGGCTTGGAGCAACCTGGGACAGTGGGAGATGTCCCTGCCCATGGCAGGGGTTGGAACGGGATGAGCTTTAAGATCCTTCCCAATCCAACCCAAACCATTCTGGGATTCTCTTCTTACTCTCTTTCAAAATGCTTCACCTGGAAGTCTTTTCCCTCTGCGATTGCTGCACTTCTTGGAGCTGCTGGGTTTTGTGTTGTGACCAGTCAGAGCTGTGTGTGCAGGACCTTGACTGGTGTCTCTGTGCCCCCCAGCTGGCGTTGTGAAGGCGGAGGATTACACCCTGCCAGCCTACGTGGACCGGCGGGACGTGCCCCTGCCCGAGGTGGCCTTCGTGAGGGACCTCTCTGCGCAGCAGAAGGCGCTCAAGGAGAAGGAGAAGGCATCATGGAGCGCCCTGTCCGTGGATGAGAAAGTGGAATGTAGGTTTGGGGGAGCTTTGAGTGACCCCACATGCAGTGACAACACAATTTCCATGCTCGGTGTCGTGGGATGGGATGGGCGGGAAAGGATCTTGGGGATCGTCTCATTCCTCTGTCCCAGGGTGCTCCAAGCTCCATCCAGCCTGACCTTGGGCACTTCCAGGGATCCAGGGGCAGCCACAGCTTCTCTGGGCACCCTGTGCCAGGGCCTCCCCACCCTCCCAGGGAGCAATTCCTTCCCAAAATCCCACCTAAACCCACTCCCCTTCTCCTGTCACTCCACTTATCAAAAGTCCTTTGACAGCTTTTTGTGTTCAGGCCATGCCTGGAACAGCTCTTAATCCTTGTTTTCCCCAGTGCCTCTGCGAGCAGAGCTGATCCATGAAGGAATTTTCTTAATCATGGTGGAGCTCCTTGTGTGCACACATCCGTGCTTTGTGTTCCCAAGATCTTTGTTACAGAACATGAAATGCCCCCGCTGCGGCCTCCGTTCCATATCCGAGGTCACATTCAGCCATTCCTTCCTCTTCCAGAAACCAAATAATTACAATTATATTTATTTCTTGGTTCCCACCTGCTTTCAGCCAGCTGGGAAGGAGTCTCCTTGGTACAACAAAGTGCCATTGTTAGCCCAGCTGAGTGAAACGAGCCCCAAACACAAACGTGGATTTGAATGTTAATAACCACTGACCTTGGCATCCACCAAATTCCAGCTAATGAAAGCTCTTTGACTTGCAAATAAAACTGCTCTCGTGGTATGAGGGGAGACCCTGGGCTGGGAAAGGTTTAAAACTCTTTGAGGAATTGCTCACGTGTTCCTGAGCTCTCTCCAAATTTCCTGCTGCTTTGGATTGGAAATTCCTGTGGATTTCAGCGGCAGAGCTGAGAAGCTTTTGGAGCTCGAAGCATTCCTGTTGGAATTACTTGTGCTAGGAAGCTTTGGGGTCTATAACCACACTGGGAATTGGAGGGGAGGAAGGAAAGTTCCCATTTTTCCCTCTTTCAGGTCTATGCTGCCACTTTTGCCCAACTTTAGGATAATCTGTAAAACGGAGACTAAAATTGATGTGAGGGTGAAACAACTGATCGGCTTTGGTGTGTGCCAAACCTAGCTTAACATCCATCCCCTTTTTGGGCAGCCTCAGGCTTTGTTCACCTCCCTCTGCAGAGTTCCTGGTCACCTGCAAATCCCAGGAAAAGGTAAAAGAGAGGATTTGATGCTTTTTTTCCCCCCCAGTGTATCGGATAAAATTCAACGAGACCTACGCAGAGATGAAAAAAGGGACAAACGAGTGGAAAACCGTCCTGGGGGGAGTGTTGTTCTTCCTTGGTCTCACTGGAGTCATCCTCATCTGGCAGAAGCACTTCAGTAAGTAACTCTTCCCTGGAGAGCCGGGATCAGGTGGTGCCTGGTGGGAATTCTCTGTGGGGTCAGGGTGGTTTATGGAACAGCTGTAACGGGGACTTCCCAGCAGGAGCTGCTTGTTAGTCCCTGGAAACTCCATCCTGGAGTTGTAACTCGTGGGGGTGTAGGAGAAATGTTGAGGAAGCTGACTCCCAGAAAGGTGGTGGAGCTTTGGGAGAACAGGAAATGGAGGGGAATGAGTGGTGATATTCCTGGTCCCAGAGCTTCCCCTCTGTGCTGCTGGAAAAGCTTTTGCTGCCTTGGTAGCGAACATTTGGGTTTCTGCCATGTTTGGCTGCTTTCCCAGCCCAGGATCTGACCTCCAGGGAGCCTCCAGCTGCCAGGAGGCAGAGCAGCAGTTAAAGGAGCTGCTCCCTGCCTTGAGGCTTCCAAAAAAAGGAAAGCAGGAAGCTGTTATCTTGGTGGTGGAGGAAACCAAGAGAATCCATGTGGGAATGTGGTCTGAGCTGGATGCTGCAGAAATTGGATGCAGGGAGTGGAGGTTAGAACAGATCACAGAACCAGAGGTTTGGGTTGGATTGGAAGGGATCTTGAAGCTCATCCCATCCCACCCCTGCCATGGGGAGGGACACCTCCCACTGTCCCAGGTTTCTCCAAGCCCTGTCCAACCTGGCCTTGGACACTTCCAGGGATGGGGCAGCCACAGCTTCTCTGGGCACCGTGCTCCAGTGGGGTGACTTCAGGGGGGGAAAAAAACCCATTTTATCAGTGAAACTTAGCCCAGAATTCCCAACTTGCTCATGTGAGGACTCCGTAACTCCATAATTCCCGTTGCCATCCCGCAGTGTACGGCGCCATCCCGCACACCTTCTCCGAGGAGTGGCTGTCAGCTCAGACCAAGAGGATGTTGGACATGAGGGTTAACCCCGTGGAGGGCATCTCAGCCCAGTGGGATTTTGACAAGAACGAGTGGAAGAAATAAAGCAACTCAGTGGAACCTGCTCTGCTTGAATATGAAATGATTCCATCACCTGTGTGTGACCTCGTTGCTTGTTGTACTGGAACACCCTCTCCACCTCCAGAAATGCTAATAAATGTCTGGTTAACTTGAGAGGTGCCCGTGGCTGGTCTCTGGATGGGTTTTTTTGGGGTGGGGACATGCGGTTCCTGGACAAGATTTACTTCCTGGCTTCATGTTTTCAGGGCTAAGAAAGCTGCTGCCAAATTTCTCCCTCCAGCTAAGCTGGTGTCCCCTGAACTCTGCAGGTTTTTGGTGTCAAAATGTAAAAATGCCCCTCTGAAGACTAAGCTGAGCTTGGACTTCAGTTTGTTCTTTCCCTGATGGGACAGGAAACCATCAGGAAACTTGAAGTTGTGGTTTAGGAGCTGTGGTGGGGTCTCAGCCACTTGTGCTCCTCTTTCTCTTCCACTCAGAAATTTGGGAAGGCTTCCAAGGTGAGGTAATCTGGTGGGAATTAAGCAACGAGCTCCCCTTCCTGCATCTAAAAATCCCTTAAGTGAAAAATGTGGGGTGCTGAGAAGGATGAGGGTGGCAATCCCAGCCTGGTGATGTCTGGAATTCTGCTTTTCCCTGCTCTTTGCACAGCTCCTGCCTCTGGCAGCCTGGTGGCACCGACCTGGCTGAGGGACACGGAGCTGCCAGGGGTTTGTGCCTGGAAAATTGGTGTTTGGAAGGAAATGCTGGAGTTTGTGCTGGGATAAGGGAGTTGTTCCTCCCAGGACAGTCCTTCCCAAAAGGCTGTGGAACCCCAGGGAGGCCAGGAGAGAAACCTGAGCCTTGCCACGATCCCAGATCCTTATTCCAACCTCCCATTCCTGGCACCAGCCACTCTGTGTTCCCTTTCCCTCCAGAGCAGCAGCAGGACCCGCCAGGGCAGCCTGCAGGTGAGCTGAGTTTGCCAGGGCTCTGCTTGCTCCCCTCCTGGCGTGTTTCCCTTCCTCCTGCTCTTGGCAGGGGGATGAGCTCTTGGAGGGGGGTCAGGTCTCACCGTCCTCTCTGGGAATTCCGGGTGTTTCTTTGCAGGTGGCCTTGGAGACGGAGAAACCACGGGAATCCTGATCCTGGGGAGAGAAAATCCATGGGGAGTGGAATGAGCAAGGTACAGGGGGGATGGTGGGATGGTGGCCAGCACGTCCTCTTCTTCTGCAGCCCCGTGGATGCACTTCCCAGGCCACCCCACTTCCCTAAATACAGCTATCTGCATCTCCCCTTTCCCACAGCCCTCTGGAATTCCAAGCACTTGGAGAGAATTAGGAAAACAAACAGGGATTTATATCCAAGGTTTATATCCGAGGGGAGGAGCTCGGTTGGCTGCAGGTGTCAGGAAAGTGACAGCTGCCCTTAAATGCTCATCCCTGGGGGGGTAAAGCCTTGGCATTGCCATCCTTAGGGGTCTCTGCAGGGAAATTCCCCCCTTTCCACCCTCGGGATGTGCCCCAGCAATGGGGGAAGTGGGGTTTCAGTGCTGCTTTTCCCTCCAGGGCTGGAGGAGGGGATCAATTTCTGCCGGTGTCCTTAAATAACCACTCGGAATGCGAGCCCTGCAGTTTAAAATTAGACCCTGGGACAACAACAGAGAGATCAGACCAGGGCAAACTCGCTCTGCAATGGCTCTGAGGTGGTTTAACACTGGGGATTCACCCCCTGTGAACTCAGCCTGACAGGCAAAGGGGCTTTTACAGCCCCCCCCGTGCCACCAAACCCTTTTGGGGAGCCCAGGCTGCTGTTGCCAAGGGCTGGGTTCATGGAGACGCTTTTGTAGGATCCAGTTTTGGACTCCATAAGATGCAGGGCTCTGCATTCCCCTTCACAGTTTGTGCTGTGCTGAATCCAGGTGTTTGCACCCAGAAATGGGCTGGGGTTCAGCTGGATGGGACCCAATGAGTTGAAAACCCTTCCTGAAACTCCTCAAACCAGGGCTCTTCTGCCACATGGGCACCAGCAAGTCCAGCTGATAACCAGCTCTTCCTTCTGTGCCCCTGGGAAATGCTCTGGAGGCTTCTTACACCCCTTAAACGCCCTGAGCTGCCCCTTTTTCTCCTTCATAACCTTGCAGCAGCGAGTTGGAGACCGAATTTGCAGCCTTGGCATCTCTTAACTGCCATAAATATAAATCCTGCTATAAATAGTGCCCACCCATGCCCAGCTGGCACACGCCACCTTTGAAACTCCACAGGATCACATCCAAACCTTTCCCATTTCTGTGCTGAGTTTTCCTGAGCTCTGCTCTCCTGAGGGCTTGGAGGTGATGGTTTGAGTGGTCCATGGATTTGGGTCCTTGGCTTGTCAAGTGCCCTGATCCTGCTGGGCCCAGCCCTGGATTTTTATGTTCCCAGCACGTCAGATGTGCTTTGTTCCCGGTGCCATCTGAATTCTCTCTCCTTTTTGTCACCTCCCAGATTGTCACCGGCCTCTACCTGGGCAATATCCGTGGTAAGTGTCTTTCCCTGCCCCTCCACGGTGCTGTGGGATCCCTGGGCAGCTGGCAGGGCTGGAGGATTCCCCTTCCGTGGGAGCTCCGTGTGCTCCCAACCGGGAATCCCGGTGTCTTCCAGAGATCCAGAGCTACCCCAAATCTCCATCCCAATTGCCAGTGATCCCACTCCAGCCCAGGAAAGGGATGCCCACTGGGAGCTGTGGTCACCAGCCATGCTGGAACACCAGGAAATTCAGGGCATGTCTGGAAACCTCCTCAACAGCGAGGACACAACAGCCTTCCCCGAGTTTATATCGGGATAATTTCTGATTTAGGGGATGGCTTTAGGAGCCTGCCCAGCACATCTGAGGGGGGTTTTCCTTGGAAGGAGGTGTCCAACCTCCTTCCCTGCACCGTGTGGGAGGAGAGGCAGCGGGAAGGGCTGGAATGGGGCTCAGGGGGTGGGAGGTGATGGGTGTGGGTGGCCGGTGGATCGCAGGAGGGCAGGCAATTCCCACGTGGCTCCCATTTCCAGACTCCGAGGACCATGAGAACCTGCTGAGGAAGGGGGTGACCCACATCCTGTCCGTCCACAACCGTGCCAAGCCCGTGCTGGAGGTGCGTGCCCGGCTGGGGGGGCTGGGGGAGCACCCCGGGGCAGCAGGGACTGGGGACGTGCAGATGGGACACGCAGGAGCTTCTCCTGGCCTGGAGAGAGGCAATGCGGGATTTACACCGATTTACACCAATTTGCACCGATTTACACCGGTTTGCACCAATTTACACCGATTTACACAAATTTTTCATCGATTTGCACCTATTTGCACCAGGCCACGCTGCCCAAAGGGGCTCAGCGCCGGCTTTGGGGAGGGGGCAGAGGGGTGTTTATGGGGTCACGGGCATCACTCGGGGGTTTTTTGGGGGGGCAGCGCCGCCGGGCCGGGCCGGGCGGGTGCTGCCGGGGGTACCCACGAGAGGGCGGCGGTGCCCCGCGGATGGAGGGGACACGGCGGGACCCGCGGCCGGAGCTGGCACCGCCTGCTCCGTGCCCCCGCTTCTCCCGCCTCGCTGATCCCGGGGCGCTGCGGGATCCTCGCCATGTCGGTGGGGAAACTGAGGCAGGAGGGAGCAGCCCCTGCGGTGATGCCGGAGGGGTTGGACACACAAATCCTGCCCGGATGGTTCCGTGCGCCAGGAGCAGCTGCAGGTTCGGCTCCCGGGATGTGCGAGGAGTGAGGGGCACGGCCGTGGCGTGCTGGGTACCTGATGGGGCGCAGGGACACCTTCCACTGTCCCACGGTGCTCCAAGCCCCGTCCAACCTGGCCTTGGACACTTCCAGGGATCCAGGGGCAGCCACAGCTTCTCTGGGCACCCTGTGCCAGGGCCTCCCAAGGAACGATTCCTTCCCCATATCCCATCTAAATCCACTCTCTGGCACTGGGAAGCCATTCCCTGTGTCCTGTCCCTCCATCCCTTGTCCCCAGTCCCTCTCCAGCTCTCCTGGAGCCCCTTTAGGCACTGGAAGAGGCTCTGAGCTCTCCCCGGAGCCTTCTCCTCTCCAGGCGAACATTCCCAGCTCTCCCAGCCTGGCTCCAGAGCAGAGGGGCTCCAGCTTCTGGAGCATTTCCCTGGCTCCTCTGGCCTCGCTCCAGCAGCTCCACATCCTTCTTGTGCTGGGAGTGCTCCACCCCGATGTTGGGATGCTACAGAAAGGGCAACGGGACCACCAGGACCCCTCATCCTTTTGGGGCCACCACGGGGAGGGAATCCCAACAAAACCCCAGCTGGAGCCTTTTTTCCTTCTCAGACCTTGAGTAACGTGGAGAGGGGAGAGAAAGAAGGGAAGGGGAGAAAGAAGGGAAGGACAAACGGCTCGGGGCCGGGGCCGGGGCCGGGCGAGCGCGGGGCTCGGCCCGACGGGGAGCAAACCGCACGGAGCGCTTACAACACGGAGCAAAGCCGCACCAAGGGGAAGCGGAAAGGCTCGGGGAGCTTGAGCAACGCGTCAATCACGGCGCCCGCAAAGCCCAGCACCGCTCCCCTGCACGGCCCAGCGGGATGGGGACGCCCGGCCCCACGGGGAACCGGGAGCCGCTGGATTCAGCCGGGATTGGAGGGGTGTGGGTCGGGGTTTGGGGTGGGTTGAGGTCGTTTTGGTTGCTCCAAGGTGGGTTGGATGGCGTGGTGGCTCTTCCCTCTGTGGGGAGGTTGGGGTGGCAGCAGGCGTGGAGGTGTGGAGGGCTTGAGGTGATGCGTGAGGAATCCACGCTCATCCTTCCGACATGGGTCATTCCAGCGCAGAATTGTCCCGTTTTCCATCCTTCTCCGCTGCTTCCCTCCTTAAATAATCCACTTTTCCCAGCCTGGTAGGGCTGGAGGGTGGTCCAAGGGGTTGGGCTGCCCGAGCCAGGAGGGACCTGATGGAGATGGGGCAATCCCTGGCGCTCTGGCTGCAAGGTTCCCCCCCCGTTTTGCTAAGAAATGATTATAAAAAAAACCCAAAAAAGCCCAACCCCCAGATAAAAAGGGATCTAAATTTAGCTACGAACAGGGAGGATCGAGGAAGCGATGTTTTAAGGAGAGGAAAGTAGTCTGACCTAGGCCAGCAGGCAGCAGATGATTTATGGGGTATTAAAAGGACGGGGAGGAAATAACTCATTGATGAGAGTGGCTTCGTCAGTGCATGTTCACACACGTCTTCCTGGCGGAGTTTGGGGCCTGGAAAAGGGTTGGCTCTGTTTTTGGGGGTTCCTGAGGCATTGTAGTTGTCCCCAGAGCCTGGCCTGTCCTCTGGGATTGAGAGGAAATCGCCTGGGGTGGGATGGATGCACTCATCCATCAGAGTTGAACAAACCCCAAAGTGGTTTTCAGCTTTCCCCTCCCCTCGGGGTCAGCTGAGGAAATAAAAAAAAAAAAGAGAGGAATGGAGGATTTAATGCTTCTTGGAGGTGTTTTATTGCTGTTTAATTTTGTATTGCAGGACATGACCTATCTGTGTATCTCGGCCTTGGATTCATCCAGTGAAAACCTGTGAGTGATTTCCCATCCTTTTTCCTGCTGGTCAATAAAAGCTCAGGTTTTGCAGGATAAAGGTTTAGTCCATTCATGCTGTGAAATTTCATATAATCCCTGAGCTTCCCAGAAGCTGGGGTTCATTTTTCGTGTGCTAAATAACATTTTAGGGCTTAAAATCCATTTTTAATGTGTGTTGGCAGTCAGGAAATTTGATTTTTTGGTCAAGTTTCAGAATTATTCCACGGGGCAGGGTTGAAAATTGGAGTGTTAGGAAGATGATTTGTGTCAGGCTTTTTTTTTTTAAGAGAGAAATGTAGCATTTATTAAAATACACATTTTTTTTTTCACCATACAAAGCACAGATGCTTGTAGGTCTTGGAATGCTGTTTCGGAGATGAAGCTGCTGAGAGGAGCTGGGAGGAATTCCCAGGATTTTGTGGGACGCTTTGGGTGACGGGCACCCATAAATCATCCATTTGCACCAGCAAATCGGCAAATCCACGGGATTTTTCTCTCCAATCAAACCCTAAAAAGCATCCAGACTTTATTCCTGGGGCCCAAAGTGAGCCCTGCCTGTGGAGGTGCTGGTTTTTCCAGCATCCTTGGGAGCAGCCGTGCCTGGGGGTGGAATTCTGCTTGCTCATGCTGCTGCTGAGCGGAAAGAGAAGCTTTACAAGAAAACCCTGCCTCAGCAAGAACTGGGATTTTTCGTTGTTATTTTCCCCCCCCTTCGCTCATTTCTTGGCCTTTGTGGCGTGTCTATGAAAGGGGAAAAGAAAAAAAAAAAGGGGGGGAAAAATGAGATAAGGCTGCCTGCAGGAAGGAAGAGTTATTCAAGAAACTATTTTCTGCTTGTCAGTTTATGCCTCGGGTTTCACAATCCCGGTGAACTTTGTGTCCTGCTTGCGATTCGGGCTCTCAGCGCTGCCATTGCACTCCCCAATCCCACGCTTCGAGGCTGGAAAAGCACAGGCAGAGCTTTCCCTCTGGGAAAAACACCCCTGGAGTGGGTGAGGATGGACAGGGGGCTCAGATGCTTTGGGACGGGTTGGGAGAGGGATGCGGGCTGGAGGCACGAGCATCGTGTCCTCGCAGCACGGGACAATCCTGCTGGTCCTGCCGAGGGGCTGAAGGGGAGGATTGGGATCTGGAGAGCTTGGAGCTGTGTGGGCAGCACCTGTCAGCTCTGTAGAGATCAGCAGCACCAGCAGGGAAGTCCCCTGGGGCAGGCTTTGGGCAGGGAAAGTCCTGCCGGAGGGTGATGCTCCGTTTGCTGTGGTGCTGGAGGAGCCTTGGGCTGACAGCTCCTTCCAGGAATGAGAGGCTCGGTATTTTTAGCCTGACCGCAGTGGCAGAGACTCCCTCATCTCTCCTCCTCTTCCTGCAAAGCAGAACCCGCTGCTATTCCTCAATTATTTCATCCCTCTTTGCCTCCTTAGAAGGTGCCGAGCCCAGCGCTCCCAGGGCACCCTTTTCCACGGGCTAGCAGGGATGGAGGCGATTCCGGAGGGTTCCCAGAGGGAAACCAGATCCCTTGGTGAGGGACTCAGTGGGAATAACCGTGGGAGGTCATGCCTTGGCTTCTGAGAAGTCAGGAAGGCTGCGTGGGCTCACGCCCACCCGTCACGCGGAGGCAGAGGAAGTCCGGTGCCAGAGCAGAGGTGCTGCCGAAGGGACCCTCTTCTCCTCCTGGAAAACCCAGGGCTGGGTGGTCAGGGAGGCCTCGGGCAGCACAAGTGACCAGAATCAGGTTTTCTGCCTCAAAACTGCCCCGGGGCTCAGCGTGGTGCTGGCAGCGGGTAGGGATGGAAGTCGGTTTTATTGGAAGGAGAGGAATGCCTGGCTCAGCGTGGGATCTCTGCGGCTCAACAGCTCCTGGAATGCCAGCCAGGGATGAGCTGGAGGGATGTGCCTGACCAGAGCCTGCCACAGACACCCAGCTCTGTCCACCCAGTGCACGTGGAATTAGTTATCCCGTTTTCCAGGTCTCCATCAGGAAGCCCTGGCTCCCACCTGCCCCTTTTTACCGCGAAATGCTCTGGTTTGGGGAAATGTGCTCCCCGGGCTTTGCCAGCAGCTCCTGGTTGTGCTTTTGGGAATGCAGGCTGCAATCCATGACCAGACCCATGTTGCTGGCAGCTCTACCTCCCTGGCATGGGCACCTCTCTCTGCCTTCCCGTGGGTGGGGGCAAAATGTCCCTTCCTCCTTTTCCCTTCCTCCCATTGTCATTCTTCCTTTCCCTTCCTCCCTTTCCCTTCCTCCCTTTCCCTTCCTCCCTTTCCCATTCTCTTTCCCATCCTCCCTTTCCCTTCCTCCCTTTCTTCTTCCCCTCTGGCATCTCTCCATCTTTCCCTCGGAGGGAAGCAGGTGTTTTTGGCACCGTTTGGGCATGAGGGGTGAGGCAGGATAACTGGGAGAGTGCTGTCCCCTGGGCACGAGGTGACACCTCGAACTGCAGGCTGGGCCCCTGGGGCTGAGCTGCTTTGTCTGGTGGCACTGCCCTCATTCCTTGATCCCTCAGGAAGCAGGAAATCCCCTGGGAAGTCTCCCAGGTCGTTTCCTTCACCTGGCAGAGGAAGGATCTCTGCTCCCACCCCACGCTGGTGGCCCCAGGGTGGAGGGAAGTCCTTGGGAGTGACACGGGTGCTGTTCCCAGGGTGTCCCGGGGCCGTGGAGGGAGGGACAGCCCTTCCCTCCTCACCTCCTGCCTCTCTCCCCGCAGGCTGCAGCATTTTAAGGAGTGCATCCAGTTCATCCACGAGTGCCGGCTCGCAGGGGGAGGCTGCCTGGTGCACTGGTGAGAGCTGCTGCGACCCCCTCACACCTCATCCGTCCCCTGGGGGCTGGGGATGGGCTCCCAAAAAGTGTCCTTGGTGTCGAACATCCCTGGGGAAGGGCAGGAAGGAGAGGAGGGGGCACGGAACAGCGGGATGGGAAGGTCTCCATTTCCAGACCCACGGGGATGGGTGGTCCTTGCAGTGAGAACCTGAGCACCCGAGATGTGGGACATGCTTGAGAGGGGCGACAGAGTGCGAGAGAGAGCTCCTTATCCCCTCCCCATCCACTCCTGCTCGCGCCCCAGCGCGGGAATCTCCATCCCACGGGATCCTCTCCCTGACGCGGCTCCTCGGCCGCCCCAGCCTGGCCGGGGTGTCCCGCAGCACCACCATCCTGGTGGCCTACCTGATGACAGTGACAGAGCTGGGCTGGCACAGCTGCCTGGCTGCCACCAAGGCCGTGCGCTCCTACGTCAGCCCCAACTCCGGCTTCCAGCAGCAGCTGCAGGAATACGAGAGGACCTTGCTCCGGGAGGTAAAGTCCCCTCGGATACGGGGTTTGCAAGCAGGCACGGCTCCTTTGCATGCAGCTCTCTGTTTGCCCCAGCTGGATTTTGGGGATGGCATTTATTACCTGGAGGTTTGGGGGTTTGCGTGCAAAAGCAAAAAGGAAAATGTACAAAGAGGTGCCTCGATGTTATGGGAGCGCGCTTTAAAGAGCTCTGGGAAACCCTAAACTTGAAAACCCTAAACTTGTTTTCTCGAGTTAGGACACTGCAGGAGGGACGGGAGAGCAGCTTGTCCCTTGGGAACCTCAGGAAGGAGCTGGGCCAATTCCCGGGAATGAGGCACAGCGGGAGCTGGAGGCGGAGAGGGGGAGTGGAGAGGGAGGAAAGCTCTTGTGAGGAGTTTCAGGATGTCTGGGCACGCTTGGATTTGCCTCTGCCAGCAAGTCCCCTGCCCTCAGAGGCAGGTGACAGGCAGCAGCACGTGTGGGTGGAGAAATCTCCCATCTTTCCCCCCCAAAATGAGGTGGAGCAGCAGGTTTTGGGAGAGCAGAAGCTCGGGCTGGGTGCGTTCCCATCCCGTGCAGGGGAGGGAGGATGGAGCAGAGCCGAGCTGGATTCCAGCAGCTGGGATAACAGTGGCACGTTCAACTGGGAGCAAAGACCAGAGCTGCACTTTTGACCTGGAAAGCCTTCAAAAGCAGAGGGAAAGGCCTTGAAAGGCAAAGGGAAAGGCCTTAAGAAGCACAGCTCCCACCTGGCTCTCCAGCTGCCTCCAGCCTCCCACTCTGCCCTCTGCTCCTTCTCTCATCCCTGGGGTCCCAAACTTCACCTGGGACACGGCTGGACCTGTGCAAGGCAAGGGAACCATGGAAAAGAGGTGTGCAAGGGATGGCACAGCCCACGCCACCCCTAAACCGCTGCCATCCCTGGAGGCAGAGCCCCCCACCCACTGCCGTGGCCCTGTGGCAAACAGGACCCTGAGGTCCCTCTGGCCTTGGAGGGGATCCCTGTCCTCCCAGGAGGGAGCAGGGACAGCACGTGGCACTGCCCAAAGGCCAGCCAGCCTCTTCCCCAGCCCCGAGTTCCCTTGCCCGGGCGCGGGCGGGCGCTGTCACGTGAGGGATGTGGCCGTGCCCCGTTAGCACCAGCTTGCAGAAAGGCCTGTGGAGGAGGGTGGAAAATGCTCCGAGGGATTACAAAACACCCACGGGGCTGGAGATTCCCTGCGGGGCTTCCCCTGGCAGGCCCAGCTCTCCCCAGCCCTTCCCACGCTCCGGCCCAGCGCAGATCCTGCTGTGGGGTTTGCTGTGCCCTCAGTTATTCCTCCTGCTCCCAAAATCCAGGCTCAGTGGCTCACCACACTTTCCTTCCTTTCCTTTGGAAGCTGCTTTTCCATCACCTCCCAAGTTTTGCCAGTGGCTCTGCAACCCTTTCCCTGAAATACCCGAGGCACAGCCAAGAGTGGAGGCGCCTGGATGTGTTTTCCTCACCGTGGGATTTAGCAAGAGCTGCCTTTTCCTTGGAACTCCCGCCCCGTGATGTCAGCACTGGGGAGGGAATGGCCCTCGGGGCTGGAAAAGCCTCAACCCTTGGTGGTTAAAACCTGTGAGGAGCAGGTTGGCCCTTCTGGGCACCTCCTGGGGCTGTGGTGCCTCAGTTTCCTTCATCCCGGGGAGCTCAGATGGGACCCTGGGAGGAAGGAATGGGGAAGATGCTCCCTGCGACTGCCCAGCCTCGCTGCTGGAGCGTGCAGCTGCCGTTTCCAGCTGGCAAATGGGGCTTCTCCGGGCTGGAGGGATAAAGAAGGAAGGAAGGGACCAAGAGCAGCGGCAGGATGAGGGTAAGGTTAGAAAAGGAAGTCAGCGGGCACAGACAAGGCAGTGTGGATGTGGCAGAGGGCACAGATGGGTGTTCTGCTGACAGACCTGTCCCCCTGGTGCTGGCACACCATGGCCAGGCTGCCCTTTTCCCCCTGGTGCCATCCCCCGTGGGCTGGGTGCCCCTGGCCTGGGAGAGAGGAGGAGGAGGGCAGTGGGTTGGTGGTCAGCGCTGGAGGGAATGGGCTGGAACCACTTCTTGCTCTGGCTTTGAAAGGAAATGCCTGGCAGCTTCCCCCATGTCCCACCCGCTCCTTCCCTCCTCCCTGGATGGTGGCAGCTGGGTGCTGAGCCTTGGTGGGCGCCAGGCAGCTCTTCCCATGGATCTTCATCCCTCTGGATGGTTTCCATGGAAGGGATGTTCCCCCCATGAGATCCTGGCATAGATTCTTGCCCCAAATCCCATCCCAAACCCTTGGGGTCTCACTTCCCAGGGGTTGTTTTCTCACAGGGAATACAGGCCTGGCTCTGGGGGATGGCCCTGAGCATGGGATCTTCCTGCTCGCAGGTGGCAGCTGGGGAACAGCCGTGCTGAGTCCTGCTGTCCGAGGGATTTGGGAAATCCAGACATTCCCGGTGGAAATCCCCCCTGCCCCAGCTGATTTTCCCTGGCTGCAGGAGAAGGGGGGTTACCACCAGGGTCAGTCTCAAACCTTGTTCCCCTGAGGCTCGTCCGGTCCTGGCAGGATAGTGCTGAGCTGCTGATCCTGCTGATCCTGCATCCCAAACTTTTCCTGGGAACTCAGTGGCTCTTGCCCATTTGGGAAGCCAAATCCACACCAAGGGCACCTTACCCAGGGAGTGCCAAGCTCATGGGAGCTGCTTCCCTCTCCCTCTGGACCCCCTGGCTGCATCCCATCCCTGTCCCTGTGCCACCCCATCCCAGCGCTCCGATGCTCGGCCCCTCTCCGCACCCTTCGCACCCACAGGTGCCCTCCCTCCTCTCCTCGAGGTGTTTGGTGGTGCTGGGTGTGCTCCTACCACTCATCCCAGTAGTTCCTCGCTGGAGATTTGATTCCCAGCTCCTCAGGGATTTGGCAGAGCCCTGGCTGTTCCCTGCCAGCCCCGGGCAGCGGGAATGGTGAATCCTGGCAGAGCTGCCCCTCCCTGCCCACGCTCCTCGCTGCTGCAATTCGGGGCTGTCTGGCTCTTTCCTCATCCCAGCAGTAACGGGAACGGTTTCTCTGGACCATCCCTTGCTTCCCAGCTGCCTCCAGGCCTGCTGCCAGCTGGCCCCTGGCCCCTGGGATGCTCCTGCCTCGGGAGCAGTCGGGATGAGGGGGATGAGAGCTTCCCCCCAACCTCCCGGTGGTGAGCGAGGTGCTCTGACACCAAACCTGCCCCACCTTGCAAGGGCCAGCTCGGCCGTGCTGCTTGTGAGGGAAAGAAAAAGCTTGGGGAAGCATTCCTTACGGGAATTCACGCACAGGAGGAACAGCAGCAGCTTCTTGGCAGGGAGAAATAAATAAAGCTGCTGTTCCAGCTGCAACCAGTGTGGGAAGCTGAGGGTGCTGCCAGCTCTGTGCCTGGCTGGGATGGGGGGATCCATTGCATCTGGGGTGTGATGAGTGTGAGTTCCTGTGGGATTGGGACCTTCCTGCGTGCTGGACGTGCCCGGGGATCCCCCAGCCTCGCCTGAGGCTGCGGAGGGCTGGGAACGCAGCAGGAATTGCTTGGCTCGCTGCTTTCCATGGGAGCTGTGGCAGCCCTGCTCTCTCTGGGAGTCTCTCAGCCTTTGCAGGCGACCCTGACAGCCTCTTTTCCCGGCAGTACCGTGCCTGGATCCGCCGGGATTACGGCAGGAACCCCTTCCAGGATGAGGAGGAGCTGCAGCGCTTGCTGGGCCAGCAGCACGAGGGGCAGAAGGAGCAGCAGCTGGGGAGCAGGGATTGCTCCTGGCTCCGCTCCCCAGCTCCCACCTTCCCTCCTCCCTGCCACGCAGGTGGCACCGGTGGCAGCAGATGGATGAACAGATAAGCAGCCGGCTGTTCCCGGGCAGGTGCCGGCCCTGAGGCTGGGAAAAACTCAGTTTTCCCTTTGCCAAGCACCTCCAGGGATTCATGTCTAGGGCAGAAAGCCGCCAGCACCAGTGTGAGCTCCAGGCTTGGAGCAGGGGGACAGGACTCACAGACCCCCTCCCCGTCAGCTGCCAGCTGCAGTTGGTGGGTGACAGTGTCCTGCTCTGTCCCATTCCCCCATTCCCAATGGATCAGAGCTGCTTTTCCACCCTCAGGGCAGCAGCCAGCCCCCTCTCCTCGTTGCAATTCCACACAATCCCGTTCCTGCTCCTCTGGCAGGGCACAGGAATGGTGATGCCAACCTTGGAAATCCAAGGTGGGAGGAGATGGAGAGAGGCCACCTTGTCCTCTGCTTCCCCTGAGGAAGGAGGGATGAATCCTGGGATGGGAAGAGGTGCTGCTGAGCCTCAGCTGGCGCCCAGTGGGATGGGGAGAGGGGCTGGAGGCTCTTTGGGGCTGCCCCTTGCTGTGCATGGAGTTTCCCAATCCGGCCTGTCCTTGGCAGGTGAATATCTGGCATTTTCCTTATCCCAACCCCAGGGAAGGGGAAAATCCAGCAGTGCCAGGGGCTGCCTGTCCCACTGCCTCCATCCCTGGAGCCAGAGTGGTTTCAGGTTTTCCCTGAGCCCCATATGAATGTCCCTGCTTGCCAAAGAAGCCAAAAGCTTGGTTGGACTCACTCAACCCACGGACCAATTTAACTCTGTCCCTCTCCAAAGGCCTTTTTAACACCTGAAACCCGTGGCCATGTCCAGTTTTCCATCCCAAACTCGTGTTGTGCTTTTCCAGAGCTTTCTTTGGCAGGAATCCCCCCCATCCTGCCTTACAAGGAGGGTCCCATCCCATGGATTCAGCCTTTCTCCACAGAAACCTTCAACCCCTCCATGCCATCTCGACCTTTTACTATAAATACCCCGTCTCTCTTCTCAAAAACGTCTGTTCTGCAATTCCTTCTAAGAAAAACGGGATTAAAAACATTTCTAGGAATTCCCTTAATGGAGATTTCTGGGTACTCATCGTGTGACAGCACCAGGGGTGACTCGCCCAGCTCCTAATAAAGAAGGGAGTGATTAAAATCATGAGGTTGCCTGGACTTGATTTGTGCTGTTCCTGCTGGGAATACAGAGATGGACTGAAGTGACCGCCCTGCTTCCCGTTTTCTTGATGGCAAAACTGAAAAGTTTTGGATATTTGGCATTTATCCCTGACATAGAGAATTCCAGGGGGAAAAAAAAATGGGGGCTTTTCCTGTTTTTTTAGGTGGAGAAAAGGGTCTCTGTGGCTGTTCCTCCACAGGGAAGTAATGCCATGCATGGGAAAGCAATTAATGGGATCGGGGTGTTGATGGAGTGGGCTGAGCGAGCAGCCGGGATCAATACTGGATTTAAAGCCTCTGCTATCGTTTTAGGAAGCAGAAAACTGGAACTCGCAGGCAGGAAGAGAAAAGAGAAGAAAATGGGAGTTAATAGGAAGTCGTCGGAGATGGGTGATAAGCAGAGATTAGCTTTGCATGAGGTGTGATAACCTCCCACAGCCCCGGGGGTTCAGCCATTCCCCAGGGAACTGCAGCACCAGAGCAAAACCTGGGAAAATCCCTCCGGATTTGGGGAATCACAGGGAATGCTCCCCCCGAGCTGCAGCTCCCTCCATGCCTGACATCACAGCAATGACCGTGCCCAAAAAGCTCCTCCTAACCCCAATTTCCCTGGATTTTCAGGGCATCCTAGGTGAATAAATCTATTTTTCCGCTCTGGCTCCATCAGTGGTGGCTTCAGGAATTCTGGGAGCCGGGAGGCAAACCCTGAACAGGTAAAACCGGGCTGATTTCCACTTCTTCCTGCGTTGCCAAGAGCACCTCACGCTTGGCTGCTCGGCTCTGCTGTCCCACATCAGCCTTCCCGAAATCCTGGTGCCTCTGGCAGCGGGGAAAAGTCTCTGCTGAAGCGTGACCGAGCCTCTCAAGGTGCTGCTAACACGGGGAAATCCTTCCCCACAGATTCCTGGCCCTGCTGGCATCCTCATCTTCCCTTCCCAGCAGTAAGCAGTGCTCCACGTGCCTGAAACCCCATTTTAAGGGGTTTAATACTTTATCCTCACCGCAGGGAATTCAGATTTACCTTTCCAGGCTGCCTGTGAAGCTGCAGAGCCAAAATGGAGCTGGGAATGATGAAGTCACCCCGCTCCATTGCAGTGAATCTCCAGGTCTTTGGTCTCCAGAGGGGATGGAGAGTTTGGTTGTGTGAAGAGCCTTTAAAATATCACAAAATTTCCATGATTTTAATACAATAAAGAGTTTTTTACAGGAGGGTCTCTGTCTAGGAGGGGGAGGTGTTGATGCAAACCGCTTTGCAAAGCTTAAAATTGTATTTTTGGTCAAAAAACAGAATGAATCCTGACCATATCTGATTGCAGAAGACGGTTTTGGCACACCCCAAATCTCCTGGGGGGAAATCCAGTGAGGATCAGTGGGGTGTTTAAAAACAAGGGCCATTACAGCCGTTCTTTATTAGAAATGACAGGCAAGGTTGTGCACCTCAGAGCGTTATTTTTATTAAACCATCTGTGCAGTTCCATACATTTCCCATTTCTCTGTAATACCCACGTGGGAGTAATTATGGTTTTCTTCCAAGAAATGTGTGTGTAATCTGGTAATCCCGAAAAAAATCCCCCTCTGAAGTCAGGCTGCAGATGGTCCTTTATGCCCTGGCTGGGTTTGAGGTGCTGGGCACGGTCAGGGCACCAAATCCAGCTCGGGAACAGTGGGAAGTGCCGGGGCAGGGAGGGAGGGAATGATCCGTGACTGGGGGTTGGAACAGAAAGGAACTGGGAACTGCCTGGGAATGCACTCAGCTGGGACTGGGGATGGACTCAGACATGATCTGTGACTGATCTGGAACTGTGGATGGACGAATCCGGGGTTGGGGAAAGTGGTCTGGGACTGGGAATGGGCTGAGCTGGGACTGGGGACACTGGTCTGAGACTGGGAAGGCTGATTTGGGCTTGGGGGTAGATTGATCTGGAGAGGGACCAGTCTGGGACTGGGGAAGCTGATCTGGGGCTGGGGAGGCTGGGCTGAGACTGCAAAGACTGGTGTGGGACTAAATTAATCTGGAACTGGAGAAACTGGACTGGAACTGGGGCGGCTGATTCGGAGATATTCTGATCACGGGCTGAGGATGGATTGATGTGGGACTGGGGATGTTGGTCTGAGACTGGGTTTGGGCTGATCTGGGACTGGTAATGGACCAGTCTGGGTCCAGGAAACTGGGTTGGAACTGGGCATGAATTAATTAGGGACTGGGAACAACGGGGCTGAACCCAGAGGCGGGTAAGCCACGCCCCCTCCCGCTCAGGCCCCGCCCCTCGCGTCCAGGCCCCGCCCCCGGTCAGCTGATTTCGGGGAATGCCGCCCTTTAAGAGAAACTGCGGCGCGCGCCGCGCTGGGCCGCTCCTCATTGGCCGGCCGCACACGGCGCTGTCTTCTCATTGGGTGGAGCGCGAGCAGGAAGAGGCCGATGATTGGTGAAGCGCGGAGGGGGCGTGTCCGTGGGCGTGGCCTCATTATCGCGCTCTATATAAGGCGAGCTCGGCGAAAGGCGCGGGCGCGGCACCGAGAGCGGGAGCGCGGAACCAAGGCTTGCACCGGGACCGGCCGGGGACAGGGACCGGCTGAGGGGCAGGTACCAGCATCCCCCGTGGGACGGCAGGGACCGGCCGGGGGAGAGGGACCCGCACCCGCACTCTCTCTGGGAGGGCAGGGACCGGCTGAGGGACAGGTACCGGCATCCCGTATGGTAGGGCAGGGACCGGCACCGACACCCTCTGTGAGAAGGCACCGGCGCCGAGCGGCGGGAGGGCAGGGGCAGGTCGCTACCCCGATTAGCCGCACGCCTGCGGGGAAGGGCAGGGAGTTTGCGGGACCGTAGGGATGCGGGATGTCGCCAGCCCGGTCCTCGTGGTGCCCTGCGTGAGGACCGAGCCCGCTGCGGGTCGCAGAGCCCGCTCTGGGCGGGTTGGAGCCGCGGGGTGACGGTGCGGGGCTGCCGCTGCCAGCCCGGTGGGGAGGGCTCCTTGGCATTGTCCCGAGCGTGGGACTCCCTCTCGGGGAGGCGAGATGGATCTCCGGCCTCGGGCGGTGATGGGAGAAAGCTTTCTGGAAAACGGGGTGATTTAGGAGTGTCCCATTTCTGCAGGATTTCTCAGTTTTTTTTCCCTTTGGCGTGACTCGGGCTGGGTGCAGGAGCCCCCAGCGAGGCTGCGTTTCCCCCATTCCTCCAGGGATGAGCTGTGGCATGTCCTTTGGGGCATCCGGAGCTGTGCCCTCCGTGGTCTTTCGGCTGGTGGTGTCGGTGCCCACCATCCCTAGAAAACAGGGGCTGTGCTCTGAGTAGCCTGGGCCATCTCCGTGTCCTGCTGGACACATCTCTGTGGCCTGCTGGGATGCAATTTGGTGGCACTGAGCTGGTGGGAGCCCGTGGCAAAGCAGGGACCGCTGGCGGGTCTCAGGCTGTGCTGGGAGCATCCTTGTTTTCTCCCCAAAATCTTCCAGTGGGGCAAAAAATAACAAGCGAATGAGGGAGAAGCAATCCAGTAAAACTTGGAGGCCAAAATGCCTGGAAAGTTGATTCAGTGGGCTGCTGGTCGCTTCTGCCAGGCCTCCAGCTCCTGTCGTGACAGGGAGGGTTGAGCCTGGAGCTTTGCTTCCAGTGGCTTTGTGTTCCTCGTTGCTATGAGGATTTGGGATGCGGTTTGGAGCCGGCATCTGCTCCCCGAGTAGCCCCTGGTGAGAGGAGCTGCTGTTCCCTCTGGGACAGATCCTTGTGCCAAGAGCAGCCAGGGACAGCTCTGGCACCCCAGCATGGCCTGCCCGGTGTCACTTGCTCGGGTGACAGCACAGCTGGGGGCTTTAATCGCCATCCCTCTGCTTCCCCTGTGACTTATCCCACAGCAAAATAGGAATAAGCAGAGCACTGAGTCAGCTGGTTCTGGGAGCGGAACTTGGGTAGAGCTGGAGGAAGAATTCGTAATAACTCAGAAGGAAATTGCCTTGATTTTATTTTAAATTTCATTTTAAAAGAAGCAGGGGGATGGCTGGGGGTGTTTCAATCCTAAGATTACAGAACTCTGGGATCCCAGAAGGATTTGGGTTGGAAGAGACCTTGAAGATCATCTCATTCCATGGGCAGACGTTGCCATGCGGGGCTTCCAAAAGCTGCGGGTGGTGCCGCTGCCAGCTGAGCACGGGGCAAACCAGCCCAATCCCAGTGCTGGGATGGAACTGGGAATGCCGACGGGGCTCGGCCCCCTGTGTCCCTGCAGGATGTGTGACCGGAACGGCGGCAGGCGCCTGCGGCAGTGGCTGATCGAACAGATCGACAGCGAGCTCTACCCCGGCCTCATCTGGGAGAACGAGGAGAAATCCATGTTCCGCATCCCATGGAAGCACGCCGGCAAGCAGGACTACAACCAGGAGGTGGATGCTTCTATTTTCAAGGTAGGCACGGGTGGCTGATGCCTTTTCTTGGTGCCTCCTGGGCTCTGTGGTGCTGCTTCTGTCCCTTGGTGGGACATGGCCACGCTGCCTCTGGGTTTTACATCTTTAACCCTTGCAGGAGATGCTGCAGTTGGTCTCCCAGGCTTTTTTTTTTTTGGGATGGTTTATTCCTTTTTATCAACACTTAGTACCAGTTCAAGGTTTGTTTTCGGCAGGTTTGAATCCAGGTCTGATACGAGAAGGAGCTTTTGACCTGCTCGAAACTTCTCACCAGCTTCTCTTGATAAAATGCTGGATTTATGTTTAAAAACAAACCCTTAAAAGGCTTTGCAGGTGGGAAGGGAGGATTTCACTGAAAGGGGGGGGGGATTTCCATTTTTGGGGAAAAATGGGAAAATTCCATTCTGAAGCAAAAAGATCCCCAGGAATTCCCTTCCCTCTGACCCTACTTCCAACTATCTGGACTGGTGAGGGAGTTTACTTTCAGTGACAGCTGGCTTGGGAGCACTGAGTTATGAGGATGGTGTTGAACTCGGCCATCTGAAAATACAGAAATAGCTATAAAAGAAAGAAATACGTATATTTTAAAAATGTGTAGTATTTTTCATTCTTCCTTCAGTGGTAAAATATATTCTCTTACCAAAAGCACAAATTATGTTCTGCTCTTAGAGAAACCGGATTATTTATTTATTCATTTATTACCCAGGAGCTGGAAAAGGAGGTTTGATTTTTAATTGAGCAGCGATTCCTCATGTCCCCAGCAGCTCCTGACCCATAGGTGCAGAGGTGAAGCCACACGTGATGATTTCCACCTCTGCTTTTTGAAAACCTGGGTTTTAAAAGACTTTTCTGCCTTTCTGGGGCACACAGAGCTCCTCTGCACCCTAAAAATCCCCCCCAGGTCCGCTGGCTGTGCAGTCCAGGAGTGAAACAGCGAATCCCCAGGGGATGCTTGAGAAGGGTGCAAGATGCAAAATGCTCTCTGCAAGCCCAGCTCTTCCTCCCTGAAAGGCTTTGTAGAGCTCACAGGGAGGATTTCCTTAGGGTTTTTTAATTTTTTTTTCATTCTCTGCTTTAGGCCTGGGCTGTTTTCAAAGGCAAGTTCAAGGAAGGTGACAAAGCGGAGCCGGCCACGTGGAAGACGCGGCTTCGCTGCGCTCTGAACAAGAGCCCTGACTTTGAGGAGGTGACAGACAGGTCCCAGCTGGACATCTCTGAGCCCTACAAGGTCTATAGGATCGTGCCAGAGGAGGAGCAGAAGTGTGAGTTGCCCAGGAGAGGAGTGACCTGTGCTGAGGGTCCGTCCTGTAACCACAGACCTGCACCTGAGCAGAGCTTCCTGGCCAGAGCCCGCTCTGTGCTCTGGCTCTCTGCTTGTCCTGCTTTGCAGATGTCCCTCTGTGGTGACAGGGAGGGGAGGAGAAAGGCCAGGCTTGGTTTTTTTAACCCCTTGAACCCCTAGGAAATAGGGGACAGCTGCAGCTTCGTGCAGCTCCCATTCTCTGAGAATGTTATAGGGGAGGGATGTGAGCCTCAACCTTTTTTCCTCCCAACCCCTGCCCTGTGAGGATGGTGGGGAGCTGGAATAAATCCCTTTTCTGGCCAGCACTGCTGGAGGAGCAATAATTTTGCAGAGAGCTGCTCTGCTGTCCTGTGTGGCTCAGGTCACACTAACTCTAACCCCGTTTGTGGTTAGGGGAGCGTGTGTGCTTTGTCCTTTTTATTTTTAAGTTATAAAGTTGCAAAAAAACCAATGATTTTTGCAGTCAGGAAATGTGCCTTTAGCGTCTCTGTCCCCTCCAGCCCGTTCACACAGGGGCTGTGCTGCCCCTATGCAAATGGCACTGCAGGTTCCCACCAGCAGCACCCCTGCACTGGGGTGCCTGGTGGAAAAAGGAGAAGCAGCAGCCCCAGTCTCTGGGGTGCTCAAAAAAACCCCAAACTCTCTCCTCTGCTCCAGCTCTGTCTTTGCTACCAGCCAGACTTTTGATTGTTCTTGCTGCTGGTCGCTGTGCAGGGGGGAAATGGGTTGTAAAGTGATTTTTTTTTGGCCCCAAAAAGCAGCTCTGGAAGGGCTGTGAGCCTCTCCAAGATGCTGTTACATGGCTCTGCTGGTGGGTTTCATAACTTTCACCGGGTGAAAGGCTTCTAAAACCCTTCAAGATGAGCTGTGCTTGGGGAGTGTGTGGGTGTTGTCACTGCATCCCCACCTCTCCTTCCAGGCAAGGCGGGGATTGCCAACGGGAGCAGCCTGAACGAGGTCACGGACATGGACTGCAGCTCCTCTGCCATCGACGACCTCATCAAAGAGGTGAGGCTGCAGGGAGAGTGCTGGGTCAGGCTGGCTGGCAAAGCCTTGCCTTCCAAAAACGCCATCTGCAGAGCTGCAGGGCTGGGTTTGCAGCTCCTTCCTGGGAGCCAGCACCGGGACACAGCTCTGATGTTGGCTCCTGCTTTCCGTGTGCATCCAGCTGGGAGAGAATTCACTGGGGGGCAGAGTCTGCCCCAGCTCTGTGCCCCTTCTTGGCCCTGTCACACCTGGCTGCTTCCCCTCAGCAGCTCTTGAGGGTTTTATTCAAATGCACAACCTGGGAAATGCCAAACTTGATCTTTCCAACCCCAAAAATTGGTTGGCGTTGCCTTTTTTGGACCCTCTCCAAGTGCTGCAAGGCATCCAACCTGCTCTGATCCCCGTTTCTGGTATCCCACAGCCCTCCTGTGTGGATGAATACCTGGGGATCATCAAGAGGAGCCCCTCACCCCCCCAGGAGACCTGCAGGAACCCCCCAATACCCGACTGGTGGGTGCAGCAGCCCAGCCCTGGTAAGCAGCCCACAGCTTGTGTGGGATTTGGGAGATTTTTGGGGCAGGAAAAACCTTCCCTGTGCGGGAATATGGGATGGGGAGCAGTTTATTTTATCTGCCTTATTAAGAATGTTTAAAGTACTCCTTAAGAAATCCACCTGGGAGCTTTTGCTGGCATCTCCCAGGTGGGAGCTGGGAATACTGGGACAGAAAATGAGGGGGCTGTTGGGGGGGAACTGGGGGGTTGGGATTTGGGAGCTGGGAATGCAGGCTCAGCTTGGCTTTCTGTGCCCACAGCGTTGCCCCTGATGAATGGATACTCCAGCTACGAGCAGTATCACTCAGGTAAGGCTCCTCACCTGGCCAGCACGTGCCCCTCTGTGTGTGGGGGCAGGAGGTGGCTCTGTCTCTGTCCCCCGCCTTGAGGGAGGCTTTGCTTTGTGTTCAGGAGGTGCTGCACCCTCCTGATTGTCCAGATGTCCATGCTGGGATGGCTCCTGCCTGGTGTCCTGGGGGCAGAGGGCAGTTGCTTGGGATGCTGGGGTCAGCCAGCCTTTGGAATGGGGGGAGCGTGGAGCAAAGGCAGGAGGAAGGGGTTCAATGTGCTTCATGGCCATAAACTAAACCACGAGAAGTTCCACCCCAACATGAGGAAGAACTTCCCATGGAGAGTGGCAGGGCACTGGAACAGCTGCCCAGGGAGTGGTGGAGTTTCCATCTCTGGAGATATCCCAACCCCACCTGGATTTGTCCCTGTGCCACCTGCTCCAGGTGCCCTGCCTTGGGCTGGGTGCTCCAGAGCTCCCTTCCAACCCCAAGCATTCCATGATTCTGTAATACTGGGAGCTCTCACTTGCTGGTCAGCCCTGAACCAGCCTTGGGCGAGATGTTCCCTCCACCAAGAGAGAGTCACTCCCAGGAGATCGGGGATTTGGACGCGGCAGTGAGGAGCAGGTTTGTCCTTTCCTGACGAGACGTGCACGTCCATCTCCTCCCAGGTTATTCCCAGATGGTGATCAGCTTCTACTACAGCGGGAGGCTGGTGGGCCACGTCAGCACCTCGTGCTCTGAGGGCTGCAGGATCTCCCTGGGCCAGCCCTCGGGCCATGGGGAGAAGCTCTACGCCCCGGACGCCCTGGAGCACGTCCGATTCCCCTCGGCCGATGCCATCCAGAACGACCGCCAGAAGCAGATCACCAGGAAGCTCTTTGGGCACCTGGAGAGGGGTGTCCTCCTGCACAGCAACAAGCAGGGCATCTTCATCAAGAGGCTGTGCCAGGGCAGGGTCTTCTGGAGCGGGAACACCGTGGCCTACAAGGACAGGCCCAACAAGCTGGAGCGGGACGAGGTGGTGAAGATCTTTGACACCAACTTGTTCTTCCGAGGTTTGTAGCTGGTGTGAGGAGTTCTGCTCTTTCCTGTGGGAAATAAACCCCCTGGATTGGTTGATTTGAGCTGATCAGCCAGCAGATGTGGTGAACAACCCTGGCTGGCAGCAGTTTGGGGTTGGGAAACCTTGAGGAGGGTGGAGGAGGAGAGAGGGGATGAGGGGGATAGTCCCCATGGCTCTGACCAGAAACTTCTGTGGAGAAGCTGAGGCAGTTCTGGGATCCCAAAGCCTAGGGACAACACAGAAGGAGTTTCTGGAGCTTGAACCCAGTGTGGGACCCCTGTGATGGGGTTGAAAGGGTGGAGCCCTTTTTCCTTGGACCGCTTTGAAGCCATCACTGCTGGGTTCCCAGGGTCTCTGGATGAGCAGGTGCCACACCCAGACCTAGGAAGGAATGAAGTGGTGTTTTCGGTCGTGTGGCAGATGCCAAACTTGGAGGCTCTGAGCCCACAGCTTCCTTGCAGGGTGTTTGATGCCAGGGATGTGCAGCAAAGGCTGGCAGCCCCTCCAGAGGGCAAATCCCAAGTTTTCCTCTGTCCTTGCAGAGCTGCAGCAGTACTACAACAACCAGGGCCGCTTCCCAGACAGCAGGGTCATGCTGTGCTTCGGGGAGGAATTCCCAGATGCGGTGCCACTGAGGTGCAAACTCATCCTCGTCCAGGTACGGAAGGCTGGGAGGAAAAATTCATTCTGGGAATTCTGCCAGCAGAGCTCCACCCCCTGGGTGCCTGGATTGGGGGTGGAGGTGTGGTGCTTTTCCACAGCCTCCTGAGGGGTGCTTGGGCTGTTGTTTGTCACATTCCTGGGTCTGGGTTTGCCAGCGAAGCTCCCAAATGGCACAAGATTTGTGGGCTGTGGGGAGATCTGGTCTTTTCCTCCTGATCCTGCATTCACTGGGATGAAGGCACTGGGACTTCTGCCCATTCCTGTGGGAATGGGGAAGTAAATCCCTGGGCTGGTGGATTTGAGGTCAGCGAGTGATGTGGTGACCAGTTGTGGGGTTGGGGAACCTTAGGGGGGTGGAGGATGGGGTAGGATATGGGGTCAGTCCTCATGGCTTCAGGAGCTTCTCCCTGGAGAAGCTGCAGCAGTTCTGGGATTAAAAAGCCTCGGGGCAGGGGGATCCTGGAGCCTCTTGGGCCAACCAGGCTGCGGCAGCAGGGATGGGACAGGGACACACAGGGAGGCTGTGGCATCCACTCTGGAGCAAGCACAGACCCACCAGGTCTGTGAGGTCCTAGGCGGGGTTTGACAAGGTCAGAGGCTGCTCCTGTGCCTTCTGCACAACTTCTGACCTGGTCACCTCTGCTTGCTGTGACTGCCTGCCCCAGAGGATCACTGAGGTTGTGCTGGGGCATCCCCCAGCCTGTCCTTGCACCTCAATCTTCCTGCTGGGAGGAGCTCCTTTATTCCTGGAGGTGCCTGTGGAGTCAGACCTGCTGTCCTGGCAGGAGCTGTGCTGCCTGTGCTCTGCTGTGTGTCCCCCACCCCACCCCAGCTCCTGGATGGGAGATGCCCAAAGAGCTCCCTCTCCCCTCAGCATCTTCCTGACCTTTTTCCTTCGTCCCAGGTGGAGCAGCTGTACCTCAGGCAGGTGGTGGACGAGGCTGGGAAGACCTGCAGCTCCAGCCCCATGCTGCCCATGGCTGAGGAGCCCCAGCACGACCAGAGCTACCGGATCTTCCAGGACATCTGCACGACGCGGCCGCTCTTCCGAGAGAACCAACAGATCGCAGTCTGAGCCCCTGCTGCCCTCACAGCCTGCTGGGCTGGGCTCATCCAGACCCACATTAGTCCCATGAGTGCCTAAAATCCCTTTTTTATTTTATTTTTTTCCCCTTTGGAAAGTTGGGTTTTGTTCTTTGCTGTTTCCGGTGCAGAGTCTGTATAAATCCAGTGGTGAAAATTGCCGTGAGCAGATAGGTTGGATGTTCAGTTCCTGCAAACAATTCGTGATAAAAGTGACTTTTCTAGTCCCAGGGCTGTCTGTAGCTCACGGCTGGGGGGCCAGGGAGCATCCAAGCTGTGCAGGGAGCTCAGGGCTGGCTTTGCTTTGTGTTGCCTTTGCTAATGGCCAGCCGAGCAGAACCAAAAATCAGCAGCTCTGAGCACCTGCCCCGACAATCTGCAACTCAGACCTTGCTGAGAGCAGCAACCTGATAGGAGGTGACTCTTGGAAAAGCCTCAGAATGCTCAAATTTAGGAAATTACATGCAGGAATCAGCTTTCCCCCTTCGAAGAGTCCTGCTGATGGAAGGCAGGGCTGTGCCTCCCAAAGAGAACTCCTGAGATTCCTCTTTATTTTTGCTGTGAGATTTGTGTGTTTCTCTTTCAGGCCAAAGTGGATTGAGGTTTGGAAACCGATGCAGAGATTCTATGTGTAAATATTGACTATGAGAACTTAGGGATCTTCGTTTTTCCTGACCAGAGCCAGAGTTTATATAAATACAGAGAATTTAAATTTTTCGAGATTGCAGCGTAGTGTGAATAGCTTGGCTTCGCCCTCCCCAACACACGTGTGGGGCTCTCCCAAGCGTGTCCAGGCAGCGTCATCCATGTGTAAATCCTCACTTTCACAGCCTCTGTGTGTGCCCCCAGCTCTGGGGAGCTGCTGGTGCCTCCCGAAGCAGGACTGCACATGTGTGCGTGCCACCAAAGCTGCCTATTTATTGTATGCCTGAGGTTTATTAATTTTTTTGGGTAAATTTTTATATCTCCCTGCAATTAAAGTGCTATGTTTTGTATTTCTCTTGCAACGTGGTTTTTGGGTGCGATGAGCGGGGTCTCAAAGCTGGTGGGGAGAGTCTGGGACCTCTGTCTTGCCCCTAATTTGGTTTTACCTGTGGTGGGGTCTGGGTTAAGCCTCTGTCACCTCCTTCCTCTTCCACAACTTCCTGGATTCATCTCCAGGCAGGGAAGAAATGGCTCAAAATGCTGTAATGCAGGGGAGGGAAGGGAGATGGGACCACTTGGAGACCCTTCATTCCAGGGAGGAGGAAGACCTGTCCCTGCTCTTCTGCCTCAGCACTGAGCCAGGTGTGACCCTTCAAGGTCATGGGATGGGGGCAGTTTTTTATGGCTGTGCCCAAAAGCTTCCTCTTTTCCTTTTCCCATGGGAAATGGGAGCATTTCCCTGCTGTGCTCTCCTGGTGCAATCCCAGCTGACAGCCGGGTGCCTCCCTCATTCCCTGTTGCCCCTTCTTGGGGAGGAGAATTGGGAACAGTTTTAGTGCTATTAGGAAGGAATTATTCGGGAATAAATTCTTCCCTGTGAGGGAGGTGAGGCCCTGGCACAGGTTGCCCAGGGAAGTTGTGGCTGCCCCATGCCTGGAAATATTCAAGGTGAGGTTTGATGGTGCTTGAAGCAACCTGGGATAGTGGGAGGTGTCCCTGCCCGTGGCAGGGGGTGGAATGAGATGAGTTTTGAGGTCCCTTCCAACCCAAACCATTCCAGGATTCTAATTATTAAAAAATACAATAATTGTAATGAAAAGGAAAGGGGAATAAAAGCCGAGGGAAGCAAGCGCTGCCTGGTGCAATTGCTCATCCCTGCTGAGAAGAAAATGAGCTCTACCCCAGCAGAAACCAGGCCCTTTCTCCATCCAGATCTCTCAGGGAGCCTGGTCTAGGCGTAGATGGGAGAACTGCCTTGAACTTTGTGATCCAATATGAGGATTTAGGGAACTCCTGAATCCATGCCCAAACCCCGTGGGTGGCATGTGCCCTTGTGCCCATCCACGGCAGGCATTGCAGCACCGTCATTTGGTGCTTGTGAGAGGAGCTGGCTGCAGCCCAGGGTTTTTTAGGATGCACCAGGACCCTAAAGCCAAAGGAGACCCCAACTCCTGTACCTGCCACGGGCGGGGATGGCACCCACGGGCGCACCGTCGGCGCCGCTCAGCCTTTCTCTGCTCTTCCTGAGCATCCCACGGGCTTCAATCCTGCTCCAGCCCCCGGGGCTCCCTCGGAGGGTGAGGAAGCCTCACCTCCCGTGGTGGCTGGCAGGGCGGGCGGAGGCGGGAGCGAGGCACCCGCTGGAACAACACGTGAAGCACGCGGTGGGCTGGGGTCTGGCGCACCAGAAACCCCGCTCGTGGTTTGCCCAGATGTGCAGGGCCCCGTCCTTCCTCAGAAACCAGCACCTTGTGCTCGCCTGGAGCCACCTGCTCCTAGCCAGGGCTCTTTCAATTTCCACCCCAGACCGCGGAAGAGCCGTGGGGAGCTGAGGTGACTTTTATTGCGCTGCTTATTTTTAGTGCTGTCGCCGTGTCCCGGGGCTCGGTTTGGGGCCCTAACCAGCAGCACGGATTCCGTCCCAAGCAGATTCCCAGAGGAAGTACCTGGTGGGTGAGGAGGGACTGGGAAGGAGAGAGGGGAGTGCGAGAAGGGTAGTGGGGGTGGGCAGGGGTCCCCTTTTTGCTCAGGTAGGGCTGGTAGAAGTGTTGGGCTTAGGCTCAATGCCTGGCCTAAGCTGGATTTCCCCCTCCTGAAATCCATCACGAGGAAGCCTCCGAGGTTGATGCTCCAGAGCGGATTTCAAGGTAAGTGCACTGATTTCACGCAGGGATGCTCTGGCCCAGAGTTGCTGTGGCCTTTGTGAAATTCCAGAAGGAATTCCTGCACGTTTCACTCCTCCTGCAAGCCAGGAAGGAATGGCACTGCCATCCCTGGTGCAGCTGGTGGGGTCTGGAAGTGCCCCAACCCAGAGGCAGTGCCTGCGTCCTGGGCACCCATCCCTGGCCCTGGGCAGCTCCTGGTGCAGCTCCTGGTGCAGCTGTGCCCTGTCTCGGTGGTTTTGGGCAACTCAAATACTTTCGTTGGTTTCTGTTCATTTGGGTTCCTCTCTGTCCCCTCCCTGAAGTGAAACCTCAGTGCTGGTGTCAGCTCCTCTCCGTCAGTGCCTCGTCCGCTGCCAAGTCCCAAAAGTGGCCCAAGTTTTTGGCTGAGGACCCTGTCCCCAAATCCTGGGGGTGATTTACCCCCTGCGTCGCCTCCTCCGAATGATCCTGGTGGTGTAGCATAATTGAGAAGCTCCCACTGCCCTCCCCAAAATTCTCGCTGCTTTTTTTGGTGCTTTCCCACATTTTGAGTCAGAGCAGCAGCACCACCAAACTGCTGCTTGATGCTGAGATATTTCCTTGCTTCCCAGGAAGGCCAAACCAGGTACTAGGTCCTGCTGTTCCTCTGGAGAGGGCTGCAATCCTGTGGGAATGGGAAGGGAAATTCTGGGAGATGCCCAGGCTGAACTCCTGCCTTCAGGAGCAGAAGGTTCCACGTGGGAAGGAAAGCAGAGCTTGGTTTCCATGAAGGAAACCTCCACCTGCAGGAGATACAGGGCTCCCTCAAGAATATTTGGGAAGGAGCCATGTGCTTACCGAATCCTCCTAACACCTGGCAGAGAAGGGTGGAGCAGGGCAGGCGATTTGGGGGAATTTTCTAAGGTTTTCCAGCATGAAGACATCCACTCCACAGGGGACACGGGAACACTTGGATTTCCAGGTGCTGCGAAGGATTTGGTCACTGCAGCCCCTCGATGTTTTGTTCACTGGCTCAGGGATGTCGTTTGGGTTCAAAGCCCACCTTATTGCTGGGATTTGTGGCTGGAAGGCAGTTGGGCCTCTGGGAAGCATTTTCCTTGGGAGAAAATGAGCTGGGTTGTATTAATCTTGTTCATCAGGTGTTTCTGGAGTTTCTCAGGATGTGGCACTCGCCAAATGCCAAAAGAACCACTGCAAGCAGCTTCAGGAGAAGAATTCAGTGTCCATGAGGACAAGAAGTGTCCACTCCCACATGCCCGAAACCCAGTGTGAGAAATTTCCTCGTGCCAAATCTGTGTGGAGAACAGGTTTGATGGGCTGAGGAAGAGGAAGGCGAGGTTTGTTCCAGCTAAATCCTGAGATTTAGCCCAACTCGACCCGGAGAAAGAGGAAAAGCTCTGCAGGCGCCTCCATCCAGTGCTCTGCAACCACAAGTGAGCGGCAGGTCCCAGCTCACAGTTGAACTGCTCGGGAATCCAAGACCCACCAGCTCCAGCTGCTTCCTCCAACCTGCCCCCGCTTGGCACCGGCCCCCCCAGGCGCCTCTCGAGGCGTTAGAAAACAAACAGTCACTTTTTATTTCTAGCCACCAGGCTTTCCAACTGGTTTGATTGCTCAATTGCCCCCATTTCAGCACAGCAGCCTGTCCATGGCAAACATCTCCGGGCTCTTCCTGCCGGCGTGTTGTAATACGGGGGCAGCCCCCTGCACGCGGGCCCTGGCAGCAGGATATCTCCTTGGGAAGGCAGGAAAGCTGCATGGAGGCTCCTACCTCCTTCTCCAAAGGGATTTATACCCCTTTGGGTGGTTTTATGGCCAAGGATGATGCCTTGTGATGGAAACCTGGCAGGAAAACTCACCCAGAGTTGATTTTGATGGATCTCGAGGGGCTTGCCCCATTCTGTGACTGTTTTTTTGGCACGGTGTTATGTGACGCTTTTCAATTGTCTGGGTTTGGGTGGACGGTCGGACCTGGCTCAAGGGCCAAACCATGAGGTCAGACCTGTGGAGGGAGCACAGGGATGGGCCAAAGGCACCTCCTCAGCTCTGGGCATCTCAGCTCCATCAAAAGAAGGAAGAGGAGGTGATGGGAAGAGCTGAGGGCAGGGTGGCTGAAGCTGCAGGGTTTCCTCAAGCTGGACGTGGCTGCGGGAAGGTCTCGTGCAGAGGAAAGGAGATCCCAAACCTCAGAAAACGCGACAGCCTCTTAATTTTCAGACCCAGCTTCTGCCAGATGACCTGTCCCTCTGCAGGTCTGTGCCATGACACCAGGCACCAGGTGGTGAACACAGGCTCCACCAAAGCCACAGCGGCAAAAACAACGCAGGGGCGAGGAGAAACACGGCGATACTCGCTCAGAACTTTGGGTTTATTATGAAGCCAAGTCCAGGCTGAAATCCCCTCCCTTCCTCCCTCAGTTTGCATGTGCTTAGAGGCTGTGTCCTGCTCTGACATATTTTTATTGCAGGTGATTTGTTTGCTGTAAAGAAACACCCGGATGCGCCGAGGAGCCGTAAAAATCTGTCGGAGCTTTTCGTGTGGGTCTGCGTGACCCAGAGCCACCAGGTAACTCTGCTGCTCTTCCTCAGAGTAGCATGGAAGAGCTTGGATTCAGCCCTAAAATGGAAATAGGAAAAAGAAAGAGGGCATTTCAGGGCAATGCACAAGGAGTTTGCAACGTGATGGTTAAAAAAATACTCCAAGCTGGAGAAATATTCCTTTCCCTTCTTTTTCCCCTCGATGTGTGAGGGGAGCTGGGGGTTCAGAAGAGTTGCTCCAGCTTTTGCTGAGAGAATAATTCACACGGGTTATGTAAAACCTCCTTACTCTGTGCGGGGTGTTTTACAGAGAAATGCAAATCATAGAAACATGGAAAAGTTTGGGCTGGAAAGCACCTTGAAGCTCATCTCATCCCAACCTCTCCCTAGAGGCTGGAATACCTTCCACTAGACCAGGCTGCTCAAAACCCTAAAAGAATAACAAGATTTTTAATTTCTGGAGAAATCAGTTTCAATAAGACCAGTTTCCAGCATCCCACGGTTCCTGCTGCTTCTTCTGTTGGGCTTCAGAGGGAGGACTGAGGGATGTGGAAGCAGCAGTGGTTTGAAACAAGTGATTCCCTGCCTGCGTCTTTCTGTTCTGTATTTGAGAAGTAACCACTTCTCCCTGAGATAAATCTGGCTCACGGACAGGTCTGCAGGGTGCAAAAGGCAGGTTGGTCTTCCCAGGGATCATGGCTAGAAAACAGCAAGAAGGATCATTTTGGGGAATGTTTTCACACCTCTGGCCCAGAAATACCCAGAAATACCATATGGTTTTGGTTTGGAGGAGGGTCTGGACACTTCTTTTGTAAAAATCCCAAATATTTAAAATTTGCTGATTTGCTTTGCTGCTTCAACCCAAGTTTTCTCTGCTCCTAAATGCTCACGACCACTGCGACATCCAGTCCTTCCTCAGGCAGCTGGTGAGGTCTGGAGGAGACCTGATCCATGGAGAGATGGGAAGAGCCTCTCAGCTCTGTCTTCGGGGGGAGAAGGGAAGGGAACACTTGGCTGCACTTAAGGCAAGGAAGGAAAAATCAGCGGGAAATGTTTGCTCGTGGTGTCAGCAGCAGGGGCAAGGAGAGCCTGGAGGAAGGAGGCTCGTGGCTGGGGAGGGGGGGAAGGGGGTCTGTGGTGTTCACCACCGAGCAGGAGATGGGAAAGGTGGGGGAAAGTGAGAGATGGTGATGGCTGGAGGGAGGTTCATTGCTGATGCAGCTCAGGAAGTCAGCGGAGAAGGGTGAACATCTGCCCTGCCAGATGTGCAGCCCTGGTCCTACACAGCCTCATCCAACAGATCCCTGGGAGGGGAAGGAGCAAGCAGGGCTGAGCTGAACCCCTAAACCAGTGGCTGAGGGAAGCCTGGACCACAGGTTTTGGCTACAACGTGGAGGGTCACAGCCCCCAGCACAGCCCTTCTCCACGGACACCTTTAATGCCCTTAATTAACCCACTCATGGCTGTGGGCACCAGCCCCTGGGGAGTGATGGCCAAGAGCTGGATTATGAGGGGATGGGATGGGAGAGGAGAGAGGAGTTCAACCCCATCGGTCAGGACACAGCACCAGTCTCTCCTGGAAGAGGGGGAGGCTCCTGGGTTCCTCCTCAGGAGCATCTCTGGTGCACGGTGTCTGCTCGGTTCCTCTTTCCTGCCCACAGCCAGTGGCGGTGCCGGGTCTCCTTTTGTGGGGCTGAGATTAGGCAGGAGACCAACATCAGGCTGAATGGTGAGGGAAACAAACCCCCTGTGCCCACCCTGTGCGGCTCTGCCCTGGGGGTGGATGTGGGAAACTCTCGGTCTCTACGAGAGCCTGGAAATTCTGGGGTAATTTTAACCTTGCCGTGGGTTGTGAGAAACTGAGGGGTTTTACAGCTTTGTTGGGCCGGGCACTCAAAGTCATGGGGTGCCACTGTCCCAGGAGAAACCTCGAGTCCCATCTGGGACAGAACAGGATTGGTGAGAGCCCTCAGGACTGTGATCCCCTGGAATGTCCTTTCCCATCTTCTCAGGCCGAGGGCTGCGCCCTCTGATGAAATACAGAGAAGTGATGGCTCAGGGGAAATTGGTTTTCAAGCCGGGCAATGGTTTGGGGTGTTTAGAAAAAGCACAACTTCTTCATCTTCCCCCATGAGATTTTCTGGGTGAAGCTTCTCGCCGTCAGGTTGAGTCATGAAGCCGAGAGATGTCATTGCAGGAGGGTTTTGAGTACCAGGGAAGATTCTGAGATGCAGGCACGTGTCTGGCCAGGCTGGTTGGCCAGCAGCCATCTCATTTGGATGGCCTTTGGGCTGTCTAGTTTGGACTAGATGACTTTAAATAGACCCTTCCATCCCAAATTATTTTACCCGGCCTGGAACTCTTCCTGCTGTGAGTTTGAAACTGCAGAGGTCTTGATGTGAAAGCAAAACCCGGCCTTGGTTTTGCCTCGTTGAGAAATTACTGTGTATTCCTGGTAAAGTGACACCATCTTTTAGGGCTGCTGGAGGAAAAGGGGTCACTGTGTCTTTTCTGGTCCTCTCTCCTAATTTTGGTTCTTCACAGAATCCCAGAATGGTTTGGGTTGGAAGGGATTTTAAATCTCATCCAGTGCCACCCCCTGCCATGGTCAGGGACACCTTCCACCGTCCCAGGCTGCTCCAAGCCCCATCCAACCTGGCCTTGGACGCTGCCAGGGATCCAGGGGCAGCCACACCTTGGAGAGTTTAAGCACTTCAGCACAACACTGGAAAATGGGATTTCACCCGAATTTTTCTGAAACTGGTGGAGTTTGCAGCAGTCTCTTTCTAAAATGAGACATGATAGGAAGGCAATAAACGATGCCTGGAGCCTCTGGAGCATTTTTGCACAGGAGCATCAACCTCAGGAGCAGGAAAAACTTTGCCTGTCCACGAAGGTTTATCTTCCAAAGGCTGAATCCCCTAGGGCCGGTTCTCACCTTGCCCCACAGGGAATTCATCCATCTCCAAACAACCAGGAGCCATTCAGGAGCAGCTGATTCATCACCACCCAGTCCTTGAGACATCCTGTTCCTTATCACCCCCGCAGGGCTATCGGGAGAGGTGAGGCTGGAAACGAGCCCGGTGAATTTAATAATTCACTCCTAATTTGTGCGGCCGTCACCGTTGGACGCTGAGGCGCTGCCAGAGAGGGGCTCTGATTTCAGGGCAGGGCCAGATCTTAAAATAGGAGGACGGGAACAAATGTAACGTCTGTTTTCCTTTTTATTGGCATAAAGGTTCACCTCCAGCCTGAGCCATCGGTTGGGCACGATGTGGTAACCCCGGCTTTTCGGGAATCATGCCTGGGGTGGCTCGTGGACCTGTGACCCCAAACCGAGCTGACTTTAGCACGCCTCTACTTTTTCTCGAGATAAGAAATAGTGGTGAGTTGATCGTATCTCTCCTGTTCCTTGCTTTTCTGTTGTTTTAGCTGTTTCATTAGGGTGTTTTTTGGCCACAAGTGGAGGCTGGCAGAGTCAGAGCTGCTGTCCTGTACGTTCAACCGGCTTCCTACAGGCTGGATTTGGGACAGACCCAGTTCTCCCCAAAACCAGCATCTTTCCATCACATGCCTCAGCTTCTGAGTCTGCAGGTGTGACCAGCTCATCCGGCTCTGAGGTAGCCCTGCTGCCTACAAAAGGCAAGTGCTTAAGCTTTGAAAATTCACAGAGCTGCAAGAAAAATTTCCCCAACTCCTTTCGTCCAACACCAAGAGCTGCTCTCAGTTTTGTAAAGGCAAAACCTGGAGTTTCACCGAAACGAGCTGAAAAAAGTCCTCCCCGTCCTGTGACCCCTCTCCTTTTGCAGCTATTTATTGTGTGCTTGTGTCACATCCTCCTCCTGAATCTGGAATTTGAGAGGAATTCTGGCTTGAGACCAAATTTTTGGAAGCAAATTGGAAAAAAAAAAAAGACTTAAACCAATGAGCTGCAGTGCATGAAACCCGTGTGCAGAGAAAAACAGAATTCGCTAAATAAATATTTATTTTACTCAACTGAAGCTTCCTAAATAGTCAAGGAGGACTTTTCCTGCCGGGATGAGCCAGGATGAGATCAATTCGCTCTGACAAAACAAGCCTTGAGTTTGGACTTTGACCTTTGCTGAGAATTAATTAATCTGCAGCGTGCCGCTCTTAGCGAGATCTCAGCTCTTGGGTTTCCCACCGTGGGCCGCTGAGCCCGGGGGTGCCCCTGCTTTAAAAATCAGAATTTCCTCACAGAAATTCTGTCAGAAAAAGTGATGAGTGCCTGGGTGGGTGCAGGAGTGGCCTCGGGGCTCATTTACATCTCGGCGGGTGAGAAGTCGGGCGTGAGCCGCTTTCCTGTCAGTGCCAGGCTCGGCCCTAAAACTCCCCCTTTGGTTTCGTGTCTCTCAGGGCTGGAGCAAGATTTTGCAGGGGGAAAAGCCCTGAGAGCTGCCAAACTTATTTTCCTTCTAGGTGGATTCGCTGGTGTCTTGTAATGGGGTTGAACCTCTCCTTTGTCACCTCTATTCATGGTGGCCTTGGCTGCTTTAACGTCAGGACTTGATGATCTTAGATATCTCTTCTGACCTAAATGATTTTATTGTCATATTTGCTCCTCCCAGGAGGTTTGCCCCGTTCTTGGAAGTGTTGGATGGGGCTTGGAGCAAACAAAATTCCTCAAGAAAAATTCCCCAGGGTATTTTGTCCAAGTGTTCATCCTTGGACCTGAAGGACATAGAAGTGCTTTGTGGAGGGGAGCTGGTGCTCCAGCCATGCTGGGGATGGATTCCCTCAGGCTGAGCCTGGAATGCTGCAGGATCCCATGTCCCTGAAGCCCCAGCTTGCTGGGTGTGGGTGCAGGAGCTGGGCCAGGGGGCATCCATGTGGAAAGTGACGTGTTTAACAGAGTCAGTCCTTAACGAAGGAGTTTTTGTGGCATCCCACACTTTCCTTATCCAATGAATGCTGTGTCAGACAAGCTGCAGGGCTGGGGAGGAAGGTTTATCCTGCCATATCGAAGGAGAGAGATGTATTTCCTTTTTCCTGCTGTTATCGATGGACTCTTTGTCCCTTTTCCCCTGCCATTTTTGGTGCAGGATGGGATGGGACATTAATCCTTGTGCTCCTTCCATGTCCTTGTACCTACACTGAGGTGGAAGACAGAACCGAGCACCCCTTTAGGGAAAAAGGGTATTTTATAGGAATAAACAATAAAAAGAGAGAGAAAACCAGGTCGAAGATGAATCCAGGCCCCAGGGGGTTTGCAAAAGAGCTGGAAATCTCACAAGGCCGAGTCGCGCCTCGTGAGATTTCTGATACTTCCCACTTCTGGCTGGGCCAGAAATACCACAAGAACAACGCTGCATCATCATTCTCAGCTCGGGCTCTGCTCTTCCCACACTCCCAGCAGGGATCAGCCTCCCAAAAGTCCTCCAGGCTCAGGATCCGCCGGCACCGCGCGCGGCATCGCCGAGCAGCGCCCGGCGCAGACGGCATCCGGCTTTTCCTCTCAGCCCCGTGTGTTGAAGAGGGAGATATTTTTGGTCGAGAAATCAAGTGACTCATTTCGTGGATCCCAAGAACTATTTTGGGATGGGGCGTGCGCCTTCCCCCGGCGCGCTCCCCTGCCGATGCTGCCCGGGGACCTTCAGCCACCCGGGGCAGGTGGGTGAGCAGGGACACGGCACCCGCAGCCTCCAGATCCCGGTGGATCGCAGGGCCGGGGGGCTGCCGGTGGCCAGGGATGTTGTGCAATCCCACTGTTCACGTTTCAGCTCGGTCCTTACCCTTTCCGCCCTCCGGCCGCGTTTGTTATGCAGAGGAAGCTTCTTAAGGAGCCCCGACAAACAGACAGGAAACCGAGTCTCTCGCTGCGCGGACACATTGTCTGCCCGGGGCTAAATTTGAACATAAAAAGACCTTATTTATTTCTTTTATTTATAAATCCTCAGCCGTGCGCTTTGAAGATGAGCCCCGGTTGGGAAGGGTGCAAGAGAGGGTGAGGGGAAGGGCAGCCGGGGTGGTGTGGACCAAAGTCTGGCTCTGCTGTGTGGGGTGGGATCAGGGCAGGCTTGGATGCTCCGTGCCATGACCCCAAGTGATGTCCAGGTGGGAACGGCCTGCTGAGGTGGTGGGGCTTGAATGGGACAGCTCTGTGTGACCAGTTTTGGGGGGGAGACTCCACCCAGGAGCTCATGGGCATCCCCTGTGGCGATGATGGTGAAGGTGGTGCTGGGATCCAACCCACATTGCCCGGCTGAGGCCGAAGTCCTGGCTGGCTCCATGTCCCCACAGAGGTTGGGTGATGAGGGATTAACACCCAGGATTGGATTCCTGGAAGTGTTTAAAGCCAGGCTGGACAAGGCTTGGAGCAACCTGGTCTGGGGCAAGGTGTCCCTGCTGGTGGCAGGGGTTGGAAGGAGAAGAGCTTTAAGGTCCCTTCCAACCCAAACCATTCCAAGACTCTGTGATCACCAAGGCCAGGCGGCCACTCCACATCCACACCTGGAGTTGCCACCACCTCTGAAAAGGCTTCTCATGTCCCCAGCAACCTCAGAGGCGCGGGGAGAGCTGCCTCCCACCCACCCACGGGCCCCAGGGACTCTGGTGAGGCCATCAGAGAAACCAGAGGCTCCTTTGGAGATGTTTTTTTTTTAAATTTTCCGTGTAGCAGTGGGTATTTCCAGGCAAAGGTAGTGTGGGAGCGGCGGGCAGGTCTCGGTCACCGCAGCAGACTTTAAAAAGTGAAAACACGAAGTCGAAAGCTGCCGAACCTGCAGCAACTTCCCAAATCCCACCTGAAACGTAGCAAAAGGCTCGTGGAAAGTAAAAGTTCCATCTTTGCTTTTTTTGGGGTCGTGTTATTTTCTTCAATGTTGTTGTTGCTCTTGGAAGAACATCACCCTTTGTTCTGAGAAAAGGGAAGCGCTGGGGCCGTGGCTTCTGGGGAGTTGTGAATCTGCCCCTCAGGAGAGCAGAATTGGGGTGAGCTCCAGCACCCTGGGCTTGGGCAACGCAACAGCGATGCTGAGGCTCCTGTGGCAGAGCCAGGAGCTGCAGGAGGAGACACAGGGGTGATATAGAAGAGGAGAAGCCTCTTATCCTCCCTCTCTGCCCCGTTTGGAGCGCGGGTGGGTTTGGGCACGGAGTTTCTCCGTCTCTCCCCTCCTGCCGGTGAGGTCGGGCTCAGCTGCACCAAAACCCACCGGTCACAGCGACCCTTTTCTTTATTTAACCCTCCCTGACCCCAGGGTCGAGGAGCCACTTCCACATTTGCTGCTGGCCACGGCCAAAAAGCCCTTGGAGCCGTTTCTGCTCCTCCTGCCCGGCCTGTCTCGCTCGCAGATGCTCAAACCACACGTTCCTTCGCCCAGCCTGGCCCATCGCAGATGGACACAGCTAAAAATACCCCGAAATAACGCCTGGCCCTGGCCACAGGAGTTCTGTCCCGGTCTCACAGCCAGAGCAGCTGGGGCTGAGAGGACAGGCTAAAAATAGGGGTGTGGTGCAAGTTTCTGAAGATCCCGAAGCATGGGGTGAAACTCAGGCTGGGTTAACTGAAAAGCTGAGGGTGTCTTCGGGGTTGTTTCTGCTTGGGGGGGAACACAGCAGGAGAAATGGGGGAGGCCTCTTGGGCATGGGTTTGGTGGGGTACCCCCATCACCTGGGGCATCGCAGGTGTTTGCTTTTTGGGGTCACCACCCCGGCAGGGAGCTGCATTCTGGGGACCAGAGGTGCTAAAGCTGTGCTGTACCCACAGATTTTAGTTTTGTGGGTGATATCTGGGGGTTTGGCACCTTTACCTCACCCAGAGGGTCCGGCCCAGAATCCCAGTGTAGCTGCACCCTCCAACTGAGCCCCATCCTGCCCAAGAGGACACCCAAACCCTCCACCCTCACACAAGCACAGCAGCTGGAGCACAAAAATCTCTCTCTGATGCTCCCATCCGTGATCTGTGAGCTTGGAATTGTGCTTGGCTCTATTTGGGACCCCTCTATGCTCCACCAAGCCCAGGGGAATCCATCCCATCCCATCCCCGTCCCCCCACCTTGCACAACCCTGCTGTCCTTCCTCTCCTTCTCCTTCCTCACGCTGGGTGAAATCAGAGCTGTTATTTCAAAGAGAAGCTTGTGATTTATCGCTGTAATCTCGACCACAAGTTGAGCTGGCAGGAGATAGGGGAGCCACGAGGAATAGCAGAGGGGCTGGCCATTTATTTCAGCATCCTCTGCGCTCTTGAGGGTTTTATTTCTTCAGCACGACAGCAGGGAAATACGAGTTTTGGATAGAAAGAGGAGAAAATGAAAAGGAAAAAGAGCTGCCCGGGATTTGTGCTGAAGTAGCTCAAAATTGGGGCTGTTTCTTCGCGTTCTGGTTAAAGAAAAAATCAGCTTTTTGGGCTTTAAAACCTCAGGTCGTTGCAGCAACCAGAGGACCCAGCCCTGCCTGGCAGAGGGTGACACCCTGGGATGGTGCTGCTGGTCCAAGGGCAGAGCTGAGCGGGGTTTCTCCTCATTTTTCCCATTTTTCCCTTCTCCATAAGTCACTTTTACAGCTCGCAGCAGCCAGCCTGACAAGCCCAGCCTCGCAGGGACGTTAATGAGTCTTTAAATCAAAGGCTGGTGGTGGCCAAAGCAAACCTGGTGTCTCCTTGCAGAAAGGGCCTCGCTGGGGCTGCTCAGAGAGCTCCCAAACACCGCCTGCCTGCGAAGGAACAGCGCTTTCATCCGCGTTGTTTCACTTTTCCCTAATTTATACCTGGTTTTACACCTTTTTTAAGGCTTTCAATCCTATTCCCCCCACTTTTGAATGGACCTGGAAGCCGATTTTTTATTAAATATCAGTGAAATGCACGTTCTGAAATTTCAAACCGTGGAGAGTTCCTAAAGCTGCTGCCGAATTTCCCAATTTTCCCAACACTTGAGCTCTTTGCAGCCAACATTCTGAGCTCCTGGTGTGTGCTCAGGAGAAATCCATCAATTTTTTATGCCTTTCCCTTGTTTTACAGAAGGAGAAGCTGTTTTTCCAGGCTGGCTGCAGACTGTGGGGGGAGTCAGACAGAATTTAACCCACTCTGAGGAACTGACAAAGCATTAACCCCCCTGCAAGGCACTGAAATGATTTTCATTAAAGCCAATCTTTGCAAGGAGTTGTTTTCCAAGCCAAAAAAAAACAAACAAAAAAAAACCACCCAAAAAACCAAAACAGAAAGAAAAAATACCCTTGCTCTTTCTTGGCCTTTCTGCTTTGCTAATCCACTTTGACATTTATTAGCAATTATTTATTTCCTTCCCCGTTGGCTGTTTGTGGTGCAATTTTTCAACAAAATAGGAATTACTCAATAATAACCCCTGCAGAAAGGCAATTAGGAAACGTGAAGTGGGTGGTTACAGAGATTGTGGGGCTTTTCCCATCCCCAAAATCTCATTTTCTGTTCCAAATGGAGCTGGAGGTGCCGCTCAGGGCAGCAGAACCCGGCCAGGCTCCAGGGTTGGAGCACCCCAACCTCATCCCAACCTCATCCCAACCTCATCCAGGGTTTTTTCCTGCTGTTTGCAGCTGTTGCAAGGAGCCACGAGCTGCAAAGCCCAGATTTGGGAAAGCCCACTTTCGTTGTCTCCTGGGTATAATAATCTTCTTTCTTCCCTTTGGGTTTGGGTGATGAGGAAGGGCTGTAAAAAAAAACAAACAAACCAGGATTCTTGTTCCTTAATGAAAAAGCTCCGTGCCCAGAGACTCCCACGGGTTCCCATGAAGCCACAGGGGAGCGCAAAACTGAAAAGAAAATTAAAAATATTTCGGAAACCAGCTCAGCCTTTCGGTGCAGCATCTCAGGAGCGTTTCCCCATTCCACGCCTTTGTGGGGACAGCTCAGGGCAGGTCACCCACCCTCCAAAACCCACCCTAAGCCGCTGCTTTCCCAAGAAAAGGCTCCTTGCATGCAAGAAACCACAGTGGGGGGGAAGAAAAACACCAGATCTGAGTTGAAATCATGGAGCTTGTAAGGAAATAAAGCCTTTTCATGGCTGTGCCTCGCACTGATCACCCCCCGATCTTCCCAGGGGTGCTGAGGGGAGTCGGGGCACGGTGCTGGTGGGGTTTGGGCACCTCTCTCATCCCACCCAGCTGGGGATGAGTGCTAAAAGCCCCCCCGGGCACCGCTGGGTGCTGGCAGGAACCACGCTAGAGAGGGGAGAGAGCACGGCGGGCACTGCTCGAAGGCGGGGACAGCCCGGGGCTGGTTCTGCTTGGCTGGAGCTGTCACCCAAAATAATCAAAGCTCACCCCAACAAAGCAGAATTTCTGCTGCTGAGGGAAACTTCATTTTCATTTTCCGACCGCTTTCCCGGCCGGGACTGGGGTGAGGGCTGCTCGGGGTGGGGAGGGTGGGGGTTGTTTGGCACCGAGTGCCACGGAAACGCTGCTTGGGCTCTGGCCAGGGAGGGTGGCACGGGAGTGGGGTGGGGAGGGGATACAGCCAGAGCAGCACTGGGAGCGGGATCCTAAATCATGGAATGGTTTGGGTTGGAAGGACCTTAAATCTCGCCTCGTGCTGATGCCTTGGGGTTTAGCTTTTATAATTTAAAATCCTGCACTGCCTAGAGTGTAACTCTGGAGTTTCTTG
>VZRR01011467.1:44283-55042 GCA_013398015.1 Oreocharis arfaki
CTTGGACACTTCCAGGGATCCAGGGGCAGCCACAGCCTCTCTGGGCACCCTGTGCCAGGGCCTCCCCACCCTCCCAGGGAACAATTCCTTCCCAAAATCCCATCTAACCCAGCCCTCTGGCAGTGGGAAGCCATTCCCCCTTTCCTGTTTCTCCAGCTCTTGTCCCAAGTTCCTCTCCATCTTTCCTGCGAGCTCCCTTCAGGCACTGGAAGGCAACAATTAAATCAGAATCTTCTCTTTTCCCGGCTGAGCAGCCCCAGCTCTCCCATGTTTTCCTCCCAGCAGAGCTGCTCCATCCCTCTGATCACCCTGGTGCCTCTGGACTGGCTCCAGCAGGTTGGGTGGAACGTTGTGCTGCTCCCAACAGACCTGCCCTGTGCCGTGGGATCACAGATCCATCGGGAAGGAGGTGTCCCTGCCCATGGAACGGGGTGGAACGTGATCCTTTCCACCCTTTAGGTCCTTCCCAACCCAACCCATCCCATAATTCTATGAATCCCCTCCTCCAGGCTGTGATGAGCTCGTTAAATCATCCCCCCTCCAACCAGCAACCCCCATAAACCCTCCACAGACACGACTGAGCTCCTCCAGACGGGGTTCAGCTCACCCATAACAGATCCCGAGGGTTTTCCCTCTGTTTCTGCGGACCATTAAGGCTCATGGACAGCCCCTCGTGCATTCCTGGATGTCTGCCGTGAATCCCACACTCCCTGGCGCCCTGCACTTCCCCAGCCAAACCCCTCCCTCCGCGTGCATCTCGTATTTCCTTGGAATTTCCAGGGGCTAAAAAACATTTCTCTGTGTGGGTTCCTTTAAATTCCGCCCCCAAAGCAGCCCTCTGGATCACTGGAAGTGGGAATGTTTGTACTGAGGATCTTAGAGGGAGCCTGGGAATTATTTTGCTGCTAACAAACTTTGCTCACGCCTTAACAAAATGCAAATATCCCAATTCCAGTGTTGCTAAAACACAGAGCTGAGATCACAGGGACTTGTTCAGGGCGTTGATTTTTTTTTTTAGCTGATTATTATTATTATTATTATCATTATTATTATTATTATTATTATTAGCTGCTTAATTTAGCTTATTATTCTCGGTATTTGCTTGGAAAAAAATGCGGTTTTCTGTTTGTGATAAATAGAAGAGCATGAAAAACATGACTTCCAAGGAAATGCCGGAAATTAGGAGCTTCAAATCCTTCTGGATTTCCCCCTTCGTGGGGGAAAAGATCTCGCTGGAAATAACAGGCACAGCCTGGGAAGTGAACAGTGGGAATATTCTGTCTGAACAGGAAGAATCCACAGCCAAGGAGAGCCATTAGAGTCAGTGTTAATTAGGGCTGATTGACTGAGAACAGAGTCTGACACACAGAGCTGCTGGGAGCCTGGATTGAGTCACTGGGAAAACCACAGGCTGTCGTTAGAGGGGAAAAAAAATGAGCAAAAACTAGAAATGTATCAGCAGGTGCGATTTTCCATGGTCCTGAGTGATGGAGGAGCCTGGAATTCCATTGACCCCAAATCCTGGAGGTGATGCCCCCTGTTCCCCAGCTCCAGCCCTGTTTTGCACCCTCAGAGGGTGATGGGGAATCCTCTCCTGGGAGATCTCACGTCCCTGCCAGGGATGTGCATCCCTGTGAAGGCAGGAACGCGGCTCCACATCCTCAAAAGGTGGGAAAGAGGGAATGGAGCAGCTTTTCTCCTCCATCCCCCTGCAGGCAGAGCTCCTGTGGCTGGATCCAGCCCTGCCTGAGGGTGCTCTTCTCCCCAGAGAAAGCTCCAGGGCCGTGGAAAATCACTTCCCCAAATCGCCGCTGCTCTTTCACTGCCGGCAGGTCCTGCAAAAAACCCAGACGGGCACAGCGTGTGTTACTGAGGGAAAATGTGGAGAAAGCAGAGAAAATCCCAGCGAGGGAGGGCTCTGCCAGCCTGGGAAGCAGCTCCAGGGGGCCTTTGGAATGTGCTTTCTGCAGCTCGGAGGACGGAGAGCATCGAGGGCTCGGTGGAGAGGCCATTCCCGTGGGAATCATCTCCCTGTCCCTTCCTCCAAACCCTCAAACTCCTGATTTCGTGGCTTTGCCACGATTTTCTTCTTGCTGTCACAAATTCCCCCAGCTTTACCGACCCCAACATCAGTGATAACCCTGCCCGGGGCTTGTGGTGCCTTCTGCAGCACCAGGAGGGGCAGATCTCCATCACCACCTCCTAGAGCTCGATTAAGGGCTGGGGGATGGCCAAAACAACCCTCCACCACCCCCTCGCTGCGGTTTTTAGCACGTTTTGGGGTTGTTCGGGCTGTTTTTCTGCTCTTTCCCTCCTCCCTGCACACCTTGACCCCCTTGCCCGCGTGCCCCGGCCATAAATGTAACGGGCACGGTCAGAGTCTCACCATTATTGTTCATCCTGTTCTCATATAATGGCCAAGTTCGCTCTTTTGACTCGCCGACTGCTCCCTGCAGCAGGAATTGCGCCGCCAGTCAATCCAGTTAATGCAGGAACTGGCATGGAAAATTTCAGACATTCCCTGGAACGGGCTGGTTTGCACCTCTGCGGGCAGGGCGCGGATTTGGGTCCGTCTCTGCAGAGGCTGAGTGGATGCTCCCCTGCCAAGTGTCTGCTCTGCTCTTCGGGGTTTTTTCCCCCCCGAGAAAAATAGGGTTTTGTGCTAAAATCCACTCCGTGCTCCTGGGAGTTGGCGGGAGGCGCAAGGAATGGGATTCATCGCTGCCCACCAGCACTGGAAGCCTTGGAAAAGATTTCTCACTCACACTCCTGAGTGCCCGTTCAAGCCCAGCAGCTCCAAACAGAGCACTTGGGAGAAATTGCTACCCCAGAGCCATCCCAAGGAGCTGCCTCATCGGCTGCTTAATCAGCTGCTTAATCACCTGTTAATCACCTGTCTCACTGCAAAGCCTCTGACTCTCCTGGCTCTGGGTTTTAAAGCTCTCCCTGCCTGCCTGGTGCTGGGAATGTCTCTGGGAGCAGGGACACGGCTTTGGAAACCGCTCTCAAGGACATGATGTGGTTCCTGGGGATGTCCCGTGCAGAGTCAGGGCTCGCTGATCCTCGTAGGTCCCTCGGAACTCAGTTTGTTCCATGATTCCATGAGTGCTGTCCCTTCTGCCCCCAGCTTGGTGTCCCCTGCAGCCGCCCTGCAAACCCTGGGACCAACAGGGGTGACTTTGGCGGGGTGGCGGTGCCCAGGCGTGCATCAAAGCAGGGCTGCAGCTCAGTTTCCCGGCTGAGACCTCAAGTAAAGCCGGTCCCACAAATAAATGAGGGTTTATTGCACCCAAACAACCGGGAATTTGAACCCAGCCACGGCGCAGCAGATAAAATCTGAAAGACACCCAGCAGCCGAGAGGGAAAGTTTCACCTTTACCCGTGACTCTGCCCTTCCTGCCAAGTGTGTTCAGAGGATGCTCCCCGAAAAGGAAATCCCTTCTCTCTGCTTGGGCACAACTTTTTGGGGTGCTGGAAGCCTGAGTTTCTCCCTGAGTTTCTCTTGGCACCGCTGCCAAGGTGGGTGGTAGAGGAACAGAGAGCGCTTCGTATTTAGGAAGTTAAAGGGGGAGCGAGTTCCCTAAAGGGATGGACTGAGGGTGAGGAGATGGTGAAGGGGCACCAGGCTGTGCAGCCACAGGGACCTCTGCTCGCAGTGTCCCTGCTGTCCCCTGCACGGGCAGGCACCAGGAGCTCCCGGCCACCGGCCCGGCTGCGTCCGGGTCACCCCGAGCCACATGATCTGCGAGGCCGGAGCAGCGACAACAACAGGAACAATCTGTGGGAGAGGAACTTAGGGATGAACCCAACTTCTCTAAAGTATAAAAAGAGCCTGGGGGGCCGCAAAAGGCATCGGCTTTGCACGTCCTCCCCTCCCGCCGCCGCTGCCGCCTCCGAGCGCTGACGGTTGGGAGCCGGCGCTGGCCCTGGGTTGTGCAACACCAGTTGTGCGCTCTTGGCATCGGCTCCAGCGCCCTCCCAGAAAAGGAAACGCAGCCCCAGCCAGGCCTGAAGGGCCTTTGCAAGGGCTCAAACGGCTCTGCTTGGCCTCTGCTTGCTCGGGGGCTTCCCCCCGGGTGATGGTGTCGTGGAAGGGGTGAGCGAACCTGCAGATCACAGCCCAGTGAAGAGCAGCAGGGCTGGGAGTTGTCAGGAGTGTCCGTGCTGCCTCTCAAAGGATGCTCACGCACCTCAGAAAGTTCGGTTCAAAGTCAAACGGACTTCCAGCATCCTGCATGCACAGCTACACCAGGGGGAATGAGAGTTTTTGGGCTCCTATTCCCATCCATTTATTCCTTTTTCCCGTGATTTGTTGGTGTTCCCACTTGCTGACCCAAACTTGCTGGTGTGTCGCTGGTGCAGCACGGCTTTCGCAGCAGCTCTCTGCAAGCACCCTGCAGGGAGATAATTACACATTTTAAAGCCTATTTTTGGCTTGGGGAAACTCTATTTCTGCCTGAAACCTTCCAAACAACAGAAAAAAACCCCCACAGAAGATGAAGGCAAAACTTGTGAGGTGGCCCCACTCCAGACCAGTCACATCCCACACAAAAACCAATCTCCAAGGCAGATCTGGTGGCACCTCCAGGAGATGGGGCAGGAGCTGGGATGTCATCAGACACATCTACAGATGTTTGTGGGTTATGAGCTAAGAAAAAGTGTCACCCCTACATCAAAGACCTTGTTTCAGGTGTCCTTTGGCCCCCAGGATGTGACAGAAGCCGCGACAGTTTCTCCTCATCTGAAGAAAAACCTTTTGTTGTCTGGAGAGAGGGGAACAACAGAGGAGAAAATGAAATCCTAAATTCCAGGTACTTGTGGCTGCTGGAAAATTGGCCTTTAGTATTAATGCAAACTGATGGGACCAGAAGGGGAAAGACTCAAAAGGTGATGGGGTTTTAAAACTGTCACTCACTTAAGCGAACAAGGAGCTGGGATTCCAGGAATTCTGGTTTTATTTAACTTATAGGAAAGGAGGAAGAAACAGATGGAGCCCGCTGCTCCTGAACTAAAAATACTGTTTAGAGAAGGACATCTGCAATGCAGCTTCCAATGCCAAGGTCCTCAGTGTCCGGGTTGTTCTCCTTCAAATGTCACCTCCTGATGTTTGGAGAGGCTGGAAATGCAGAGGTCGCAGCCATTCCCTTCTTCCCTTAGAAACACTTCTTCACCTGGAAGTTTTTGCAATGAAATGGGGAAGAAACCACATTTTCCACCTGTGGTGCAGGGATGGGGCAGCCCCTGACCTGTTCTTCCCACTTTGAGATCCCCGAGTGCTGGACCTGGACTGGCCCCAGCTGCAGGAGGCTGTTTGGGGACGTGAGAGTCACCAAGAAATCTGACAAGTCATTCATAAAACTTCTGGGAGAGTACTTGTGAAAGCCCAGCGAATTCTGCCCCTCCCGGCATGGAATAAGTGACCTTTGTCCTGGTTTTTATTTTCACTTTCGAGCTTTTGCCTTCCGAGGTCAAGCTGTTTATAAAGTTTGGCCGAATTAAAGAGGCAGCATTAATCACCTGAGTTATTTTATCTTGCTTGCCACCATCTCACTGTGCTTTTGCCAAGGTCAGGAATTACGCCAAAAAAATCGAGGTGTCCCAGAGTGCCACAAGTCAGCCCCGAGGGAACCCAGAAAATGTGGGTTAAAAGGCAGAATCTTTGCTAAAAATACCCATTTGTGTCTTGTCCCTCTGTTCGGGGAGCCTTGGCAGTTCTTGTTTTTCAAAAAAAGGAAGAGCGATATTCTCATGTAATGACAGGACTCTGGGAGCTGGAGATTTACAGGGAAAAAAAAAAATTAGTAAGTGTTGTACAACTCATCCTAAAAGGGTGAATAATCACCTGTGCTTCCCTCTGGTCCTGTTAAACCACAGCTGCAAGAAGGGACTCTCACTTTTCTTCTTGGATACTGTCTGGTTTATAGGATTGTATCAATATGGGGCAAAGAGTGAGCACGTCAGGCCGTAAACTCCATCAGCTCCGGTGTGTTATTTAACCTCTGATTATTTAATCCCTGATTATTTAACTCCTGGAGTAGGATGTGCTGTCTCTTATCAGGGCTCAGGGGAAAATTGCCTCTGCCGTGCTCTGATAGCAGCAACCCCCCCCCAGTCTGGAGTTAAACATTAATGAGCTGTCCCAGTGCTGGATTCCCAGAAATCGGCCGAGCTAAGGTCATCCATAGGGATGAATAATGGAGGTTGATTTCAAATATCTCCCGGACAGAGCGGGTCAGGGCCATGGGGGAAGACTCCTGCGGGTGTCAGCAGTCCCTGGTGTGGTTGAGGTCTCTCTTGGTCAAGACTTCATCAGGCTCTTGCTTCAGTCTTGTGGTCCAGCAGCTGCTTCCCTGCAGATGTTGAAAGGAAAAGAGCGAGAGAGAGAGGCCGGGGGCCAGGCCGGGTTTCTGAAAGCCCTTTCAGAGCTGCTTTTGTCGCTGTTAATGGCAGAGCACACGGAATTCTCCTTGCTCACGTGAACCTCTTCAGATGGTGGCTCTGGCCTGAACTCCCCGCTCTGATTACCTCTGCCAAGTGCAAGCGCTGCCCTTTAGGGGGGGGTTTGATTTCCCATCTATTCCTTTCATCCGATGGTTCCTTGTGCTCCGAGTCCAAGCCGTGAAAACAGCTCTTAATCTACCTCCCGCCTCCCACCAATTATTTAATACCTGGGTTTTATTCCTCCTCATTTGTCTTTCTAACTACCCTAATTTCTCTGGTTTCCCTCATCAGCGTTTTCCCAAGCTCTTTATTGTTTTCTGATTGCTGTAATTCTGCAATATCTCTCGGCACTAAAGCCCGGCTCCCCAGAGGAATGGGCTCATGAATTTATACAGTGACATTACCCAGGCTTTGCAGACGAGTCTCGGGGCTGATTCGGCTGCCCAGAAATGCTCCTTCTGTTCCTGCCTCTGCTGTCGCTGCAGCAATTGGCACAGCAGGAATTGCCCGAGCGTTTGCACCCTTGGTATGAAGAGCCATAGAAGCGTGAGTCAAGAATTTTGGAGATTAAATGTTCGGCCTCCTCCATCCTTCCCCACTCTCCGCGCCCGTGACTCAGCAGAGCCTTTCTCTCTTCATTTGTCAAGACAAGAGTTTCGGCCTGGGAGGAAATTTTCCCCATGGTGTTAATTTCTTCTACTTCTCGCGACTGAAGCCCGTTTGAGAGCTCGTTCCTGAAACTTCCCATGTTCTAATTTTACATGGCGGGACTGTCAGAAGCAGCACATGAGAGAAACGAGATCTCCTCCGCAGCTTTGGGCTGCCCTACAAGGGCTGGTGAAACTCAGAGCTGCTCCCCTGCTCATTAACACCAAATTTCCTGCCTTGGTCACAGAGCTTTTAAGCGACAAAAACTCAGCCTGGGCCCGGGCACGACTTCCATTAAATCCTCTTTAAGCAATGCCACCTCTTATTTTTTTCCTGCTTGGCAGAGGAATCGGCCTTCTAACCAAATACTCGAATGCACTCGTGCCAAGAGAGGAGCTCTAAATATGATCGCTATGAGGAAATGCGTTTGGGTGCTGGGAATAAACACGTTCCAGGGAGTTTATCTGTTTATCTTACAGGGCTGCCCCAGACTAAGGATTGGCTCAGATGGGAGTCAAATGTCGCTGCGAGGGTGCTTTGCCTCTTCCAGTAATGTGTTTCTTTTTCTGCCTGAGAGTGGAATTAGGAGAGTCACAAATTATGACGAGGGATTGTGCTTGTGAAATGTTTTGCATTTTTTGGAGGGCAGGAGGAGGCAGCTGCACGGTGAGTACTGGTGGGTGGTTGGGGATCTGGTGGAGTTGCCTGGTCAGAGACCAGGATTTGAGTCCCTGATCCTCCATGACTCCTTCTGGTAGCTCATCCTGCTTGAAAAGACCCAATAATTGCAAATCCTGTCAGAATCCAGCAGTCCCTAAAGGTCTCCGGGGAGGTTTCTCAGGATCAGAGTGGGAAAGTGGCTTCCTTTGTGGCTCGTTGGTTATTGGCCTCCCCTCGAGTGCGGGATGAGATGAGCACAGACTGATGTGTAAATCACCTGGCTGGGAACCAGGAAGAGCTCAGAAAAACCATCTGAAGACCCAAACACCTCCAGTTCTGGGAAGGTTTGGGACTTGGGGGTGGGGTTTGACCTCTGTTGTCTTCAGCCAGGACTCTGAATTTGCAGACAAATCTCAGATCAGGGTTTGATAATGTGTTGATCCACATGGGCCTGAGGTTTTACATCCTTTGAGGCTGAGGGATGGAAACGCCACCAAAGTGTGAACCCATGGGCAGAAATCAGTGTCTGTCAGCTCCCATGATCATGGCTGGGAGGAGGAAAACCTTTCCTCATTGGATCGAGCTCCCTCCGTTAGCTTTCTTCTCCCATATCAGGCACACAACAAGAGCAACAAGGACCCAACTCAGGGCCAAGCCTTGAAAGTCTCCCCAGAGCCACGCCCAGTACCAGTCATGGTGCCCAGTGCTGTTTTCCAGGCCCCAATTAGCGGGTGCTCATTAGCAGAGCTGGTCAGGGGGGCCTGACACCACACCCCCCCAGAGCTCTCTGTGTCTCACCACCTCAGATGTCTGTGGGGGCTCTGGTTTTTTTTGAGCCCAAAATTGTCATCACCTCCTGCCCGCTGGGTTTTTTCCTCCCTTCTGGCCCTGCGGTGGCCTGGTGGGAGCAGGTCACGGGACAACCTGTCATGTGGAACCAACCGACCGCATCTTGGCGTGGTCCGTACCTACCTTTTTTTATCTTTGGAGAGACCAGATCGTGACCATAAAAGGGAAGAACGGAATTTTGGGCGAGGAGCCCTGCTCCGATTGGCTGCGTGCCGATTCGTGACGGTTTCGGGGGAAATAACCAGATGGGAGTAATTTTTGGGCCCGAGAATGGAAACAATACAACAAAACCGTGTGGTTCACCATTGAAACCAAGACAGGACTTTCGGTGCTGGTGCCTCCCGTTGTTCTTGGTTCCACCTGCATGAAACTGCAGCAGGGCCCTCACTTCCACATGGGCACAGCCGCACAGAGCTCCTGCTTCCCGTAAAACATCTCTGCAGATGCAGCCAGCTGATGCCAATCAAGATAACATCTCCTGGAGGTTAACAGGGAGGACCTGGTGGTCATGTTGGTTGAGAACCAGAATTGCACCCACCTTCTGCGACGTTATTTCTGCAGCCATGACCGGCTGATGTTACCTGAGGCAACATCTGGAGATGAACTGGAGGTTGGTCAGAAACCAGATCTGCAATCAGCCTCTGTCAACTTCTGGGTTGGGAGAGCCCAAGTGACAGTGTGTTGTGGTTGAGTATCTGTGTATCCATGTCTGAAAAACCAGCAGAGCAAAGTCCCTTCATGCCTGAACATCTCTCCCACCCAACCTTTGTTCGATCATTTGCATGGTTTTAAAACCAGGGCTTTAATTTCTTGAGACACTCTCCTAAAACATGCCACTGAGTTACGACACTGAGTAAATATGATAAAAAAGGCTCGGAGGGTTTCCTGGAAACTTTGGCAGCCGTACCTTGGGAGCAGATGTTGGTGAGCAGCAAAGTTCTTGTAAGCCATGAAGGAATTTTGCTGTTTAATGCTTAGCAGGAGAAATGCAATAGCTGATTTAGGGCATTTGTGTCCAGGACCGCGGAGAGCGGAGGTGCTGGTTCTGGGAATGCCACACCCATGCAGATCCTTCCCTCGGTGCCTTCATCCAATAAGAACAAGATGGTTTTATGGCTGCTGTTGTTCTTGGAGTTGGAAATCGGCTCTCGTCACTGAGGTGATGACAAATGCGTGCTTTGCTTGTGTGCTCAGGGTGGCAGCAGGGCCACCTGTGACTGGGAGAGGTGAACCCAACCACCTGCAGGACGAGGCAGCCTGGCTGCCATGCTGGGGGAGGTTTGCTTTAACCACCTCCCAGAAGGAGTGGGGCTGGCAGCCTCTGGTTCCTTCCCCAAACTGAAATGGGGTGTTGGTCCCCCCTCACTGGATGCTCTGGGCAGCATCGAGTTGATTGTTGGCTCCTCTGACGAGTCCATCCAAGCCCACAGAGATGCACCTTGAAGGTGACTGCACAGATGTCTCACCCCGCCCTGTTCATCCCGTTCTTCAGCTTTCCTCCCCCCTCCTCCTCGTATCCACCCTTCCCTGCCAGTCCCTCCTTTTCCCCATTTTGGATAAGCACCACCACGCCTGGAGTGGTCCTGCACCACCACCCCACCTCTCCCATCGTGCCCCTTCCTCTGCTCCTGCCCCAGCCCCAGGTACCTTGAGCTGTCCCATGGCAGCAGTTCCTTGGTTCTCCTCACTCCACCACCCGCTGCAATTTCTCCGCCTGCTCCACTGCCCTATTTCTTCGGTGCTGACCGCAGCGGTGACTCCCGGGACCTATCGCAGCATCGCAACCATGGTGCTTGGCCCCACAAAACCAGAGGGGAACCACAGCCTCTTACTCACTGGCACCCGAGTGATGCTGCCCCATCGCCTCCTTCCTGCTGGGCAGTGGTTTGGGGACAGAGGGAAGAGGTGGCTGTGAGTGTCTGCTCCGGGGCGTCCTCCATGGCCACCAACCCGACATCGTGGGACTCTCCAAACCCAGCCTGGGCTGCACAGCCCAAGGTCTGGTTAAGGCATTTCTGCGAGGCGGGGATGAAGGTGGTGGTTGCAGGTTTGTTGTCAGTCTGGTTCAGGGGTGAAGGTGGTGGTTGCAGGTTTGTTGTCAGTCTGGTTCAGGGGTGAAGGGGGTGGTTGCGGGTTTGTTGTCAGCCTGGCTCGGGGGGGA
>VZRR01011470.1:0-34930 GCA_013398015.1 Oreocharis arfaki
TACAGGCTCACCGGCTCCCACAATGTACACATAAAAATCAGGGCTGTGCTGTGCTAGGCTATGTAGAAATGCCGATTACAAAGTAGTCTTTGCACTAGAGACTTTATAATTTAGACAGCTAAAAGTCAGCAAAGCTCACAAAGCTCCTGGATGAGCCCACCAGGAACCTCTGTTCTGTGATGTTCACTAAACTCGTAAGGATAACAATATCAAAGTGAACCCCCCATCACCAAATATCTTGGCTGTTATGCTTCTTGTCTTGTGTTTCTGGCTCGGTTAGAGAGATATCAAAACACTTTCAACTCTAGAGAACCTTGCACAGAAATGAGAGAAAGAAAAAGTGCAACCAACCATTTTTTTCCTCTCATATTCAGAAAATAATGACTTTAACACTTTATGCCTTTAAAGCACCATGCAGTCTTTCCAGTGGTTTAGTCTGGTTTATTATCAGTCTGTGCCAACTTCCATGGTGTGTACCAGTGCTGATACTTTACTTTTGTAATAGAGTTTGCATTACTCTGGGTATGATCCTCACCTTTAGAAACCTACATCACACATCTGCCTAAGTCACACTGTGCTCCCCTCCTGTTGGCTGAGAGTAACAGATTAGATACATTGCTCCCAAAGAGCAGTTATTTGAGATGTCTACTGTGTGTTGAGTAGTACCCTAGAAGGACTTATTTTTCTACTTTATTTAGCTGAAATTAAGGTCTTTTTACACCTGTGTGCTTTGACAGAATTTAGATTTGTTTTCTGTGGTTCAGTTATTCATTTGATTCAAGATACAAATAACTTTTCCTAGATGTATGTAATTGTTGGGATTGCGCCTGTATATTTTTGTCCACATTCTTTTTAATAGGATGAAAAATAGATTTTTAAATTCAGAAAGATAAACTTTTGACCTTTAGGTTAAAAATTTTAACAGCTTTTCAACTTAATATTTGGAGTGGGTGAAGTAATACCTCAAATAGTTGAGTATTAGGTTTTTGTCATCTTTGCCTGTCTCTCACTTCCTTTTTTATGTCATTGAAATAGCAGAGAGACAAAAGATTCAAAAGCCAATGTCCAAAGACTGAAGCATAATGCTTTTGATTTTCTTGCTGCTACAGAAAAAAAAAATGCACAGGGAAACATACTTGGACCTATTTTATCCCTTATTTCTCCACCAGAAATACACAGTCTCCCCAGAGCAAATCTAGTGGCTGGAGCATATGTTACTAAGTATAGCCAAAGACTCCTGTGAGGGTTAGGGGCCTATTCCACTGTATAAGACAGATTCTCTCTACTCTTTCAGAGTGAAATTAGAAGAATGGGATTAAGAGCTTTTGACACCTCTGGAATTCACAAAAAAATTATTTCAGTGGTAAGTAGGAAGGAATAAAAAAACTAAGAAAGTTAAAAAAAAAAAACCTCAGAGAAGGAATTATGTGAGCACAATGAATTGGCAAGAACCTCAGTTGTTAAAAAAAAGAATATCTCGGTTGGGTTCACAATTGAATTCCTTGATATTTGTCCACTAACTTCATATGCTTTCCTATACAGTGTTTGGACTTGAAAGAAGTAATTAGGAAGAGAGACCCTTTGATGAAGAAGACTCAATTCCAGATTACAGACAATAAAGTCCTAGAAAAACAGTAACAACACACAGAGTCCCAGCAGTGTTTTTTCACTTAGTTTGCAGTCACGATAAAGAACAGCTGTACTCAGCCGTCCTCAAAACTTTCTTCCTGTTTCTTCCTATTTTAAGTTACAACAGTTTGGCCATCTTCCACAGGTCCTCCCATAAAATGATTCAGAAAGGTGCTTGACGAACTGGAAAGGGTTTTTTGATGAGGAGGTCAAACATCTGTTGAGGTGTTCTGGTTGTGCCTGGACATTTTTAATGGTATTATTGCTCTCACTTTCACAAAACAAGGGTTAGCAGTGCTTGAAAATCTGTTAATCTGGTGCAAAACTACTCATCTTACCTAAAGAACAGATGACCCTAAAAGACAGGATGAATGAGGAAGGGAAGAAAAGATGTTGGGGAGTTCTGATTGGTACTGCCTGAGTTAATTCTCAGGATGTTTCCTACTTCACTCATCCATAAATCCACAAATCACTGCCATCACTTTTGATCAAACAGATGTAAGCAGAAAAACCCCAGAAATTACTGTCCCTAAAACTGTCAGGTACTAAGAGATCTGTTGGAGATAAAGTCTAATTCCTTTCTTATCTCCCAGTGAATGGCAAGAATGCTGTTTAGGAACTGTCCCATTAGTCTATGTAGAGTGCACCCATGCCTAACAAGGCACATGCCACTGGATAGGCTTGACCTTTACAGGCTGCATCAATTTTCAGTTAGTTAATATTTTACAAATATTAATTTTAAGTGTCTCATTAGACTTGTTTCTGGCTGTGACTTTGCCTGTTTATTAGAAAGTCATAGGAGCTGGGCTCAGGATGGCAACACTTGATTTTTACATAGGGTAATGAAATCTATTAAAGAAGGAGGCCAGTATTCCTGAATTTCTCTTTTCCTGCTGCTTCAGTAGATACAAAGATATTGACAGTCAAATGAACTCAATGCAGTTTTGCTAAAACCGTCGTAACATACAGAACTGTGGTAACAAAAGGAAAAGTTATTTTTCAGCTTTGGTACTTCTTTTGTCCAGCTGCGACTTTATAAAAATATTTGAGACTTACTTTCTGCCCAGAGATTATAACAGCCTTCAAAAAACCCAATTGAATCCATGTGATGATCTAAGAAAAAGGGTGTTTCTTTTAATATTAATTTGATCAAGTGCTTTTTGAGACACAGCAGACTGTCACCAGAGGAGAGCAGTTCTAGAGCATAATTATATATTGTGTAAAAAACACTTCCTTGAGTTTGTTTTGATTCTGGTGTTTTTCTTTAATTTCTATTTTATTGTAAGGTCAAATTCTCTCTTACAAGAAACAGAAACTACTAATTTCCTATTCAGTTTCTTTATGCCACACTGCTTTAATGAATCCCTACAATTTCCCAGCCTCATGGCCCCTTTTTTCCCTTTTTTTAGGGTGGGGACTTATGTATTCTCTTTCTCATAAAGGAAGATTTTCATACCTTTGCTCAGTCTAGTCGCATTGAGCAGGTGTCTTTCAGACTCTAGATAATGATACCATGCATTGTCATAATCGACCATTCTCCTTGTGCTTTGGAAATGAGTGTCTCTGCGAGAAGGAGAAGACAAGATTTTAGAGAAATTTTCAGGGAAAAAAGTAAGAGGAAGAGCATTTCTAAGCCAGCTGTACCAGACATTTTAACTTTAGCCTAAGAGAGGAAGAAAACAGACAATGAAGAGAAGAGGAGAGATTAGAGAAGTAGGAAAGTATCATATGAAATAAATTACTGAGAAGTTAGCAATTATGCTTCTGCTGCAAGTTACAGATACTAATTTAAGCCTCAGATCATGATGGAGAGTAGTAATACACATTTCACTAGCTTTTTTCTCCTGGTATGCCTCAAGTGTTTTCAAAAAACAGTAAAATAAGTAATCACGATTATTACCTAATTTTTGCAAATGAGAAACAGAGGATGTCACACAGGTTCTTCTAATCTTTGTTTGATGTAGTTGAGACTAGTTATTTGCCTTCAAAGGAAAGAAATGAGCTCCTCCTTAGCACGGCTGAGAGAAACTCAATGGAGCTTCTTTTTCTGTGCTGTTCTCATATGGAGCCTGACTCTCAGCCAGTCAGATAGGGAGCCTGAGGAGGCTGATACTAAAATGAGGTATTTGGCAAAGCAGGTGAATATTCTTCAAACCTTTCTCACATAAGGTTGCAGGCAAGTGTGTGTATTAAACAATCATAGAATTAAATCAGCCTGAGACTAAAGCCCCAGCACAGCTACAGTACTGTCATTTCTGATTACCTGTGGTGTAGTTACTGATGCTTACAATAAAGCACTTACAGTATACTGCATTCAGATATCTCACTCTGTTCACTGGGGTTTTGTGCATGTAAGGTAGTAACAAACAATTTCTATACAGTTACACTATTACAAGCATCTTTGGGAGAAGAAAAAAAAAAGACACTATTTACTCATATGTACTCACAGTGCAAATGAAACCTACCGTCTCTTTAATTTTAGACCACTTATTGCCTGGACACTCAGAGAAATGGCAGTTGTCTTACACAAATTTTTACTTCTGCTCACTTATATGCAGATGCTTGTCCCTGAGCTGCAAAGAACAGAGTAAGAGTACCTCAAATCTTCACTGAATTCTAGGTGCTATAACAATGGCTTGTATACCTGTCAGCAAAACAAAAATTTATTGAACAGGCATATTTCCGTGCAGTAAAATATCTTTTCAGGTTTTTTCTTTATGTATCATGAATGCTAAGCTGTATAAGATATATTGTCGAAAGTTTTGAAATGTATTCAAATTTATGATCTTATTTACAAAACATGACATGACCATTATGAGTTATTGTAAGATAAAAAGGATGAGTTTCCTTTTTTATTTTCTTTGGTTAGAGCTGCTGGGTATAGACATGGTGTAGCCTGGAAAATAATGCACACCATCTGTGAGAAGTTCCTGTTTTCTTCAGGCAAAAGCACAGCTAAATTTATTTTTAGTTTAAGGGTACTCATAAGTCAAGCTAGACTTATGTGGTGTGTGTGCATATGGGTACTACATGGTAATTTTATTGTCATGTGATTTCTTGTCACTTTATAGGGATTGCAAATGTATTGATTTTTGAAAGCCTTGTGCAAATCCTTGGCATTCTTGCATGGATGCCAGTGCCTTGGAGGAAAACATGTGATATAGTCCACATCATGTAGTTATGCTCCTTTCAATACTAAGCATCACAATGGCTGCCCTGGTATTTCAGAATAACCATTCTGAACATGGAATTTTCTGAGCAAGGAGACCTACGGACTAACAGGACAAAGAACTAGTATAACCTTACCAACACAGTCCTTCACTTGGCTTTGGAGTAGCTATATATCTGCTTTAATATTTGTTTTCCTAGAACCGGAGGAAGTTCTGGGAGTGCCCTTCCAAGTCTTACATCAACTCCACAGATAGTATTATATTTTTACACATGAAAGAGATCTTTCTGTCATTAGCTAGTAAGTCTCTAGCTAAAAAAACCCAAGTAAGTTTAATGCTTACCCTGACTGCAAGAACTCATCTTAGGGTGCTAACATTTAAATTAACGATTTCAAAATCCTTTCAAAGTCTTTCTGTTTTATCATTAACAAGATGCAGCTGGATGAAGGAGTGACAAAGAGATAAACATCAACAGAATAGAGGAGCATAGGTCTGCTTGGAGTTGTATTTAAACTTGTATCTAAGGGGTTGTATGACACTTTTAGTATTTTCAAATCCTGGATGCACAGATGGAAATAATTAGGAGGCAGAAACTTAGCAGTATTTTCATTATGGAAAGAGAAAATATTTTAGATTTTTTTTTCAAGTTGTTTTTCAATTCCTTTCTCCATGTGAATTCTCATTTACAAATTAGTGTGAGGTAGATATTTTAGAGCTAATGCAGTACAAACTACAGAAATTATTCACTTTTTTATATAGCTAATTTTCTGCCTGATCAGTTCAGGGTAAGATGAGGACTCTGGAGGTGGCAGTGGTGAGAGGTAAAGCTCATGGCTGGGAGAGGGGCAGGGAGGCACAGACTGTCCTCTGTTAATTGCTAGGTGGTCTCAAGCCATCCAAGGCCCCTGAGTTTCCCCTGAAGTTTTGTTTGGAGGTGTCGACAGTGGGACAGGACGATGTGACATGGAGGAACAATCTTTTCTACAAGTGGAACCAGGTCATGCTCGCTGTGATCTAAGAGCAGTGCCAGACCACGCGCTAAGATACATCTGAGGCTGGTGTGAAGAAGCTGTATGAACAATGTCTTTCTGTGCAAAGACAGTTGAGTTCGGTCTCTAGGAGCTCCAAAATGCCTTTTTTACTTTTTACATTTATAAAATACAAAGGCCAAAAAATGCCTTCACCACTTTTGATACACCCAGTGCCCCAGCAGAAGAAATACAATCAGAAATTTTAATGGAATACTGTCTGGAAATAATAAGGGAAGATAATTCAAATATTTATAAATAAATCTAAGAGGTTGAGTATAAAAGACAATAAGGAAAATGACGAAGAAGAAATTAAATTGGACCTTAGCATTTAGAATACGTTCTCACCAGAGGACTTCAACTTCTTCACCCTAAGAATTTGAACTGAATGCAAGGAGAGAGAAAATGCTGTTAGTATGAATGTCTTCTCTTTTACCACCCCAGGGCAATGACTGTTTTGTGAAATAATAAAGAGCAATGTTTATTTGGACCAAAGAACTTTCACCATAGTAGAAGTTTGAATCTTAAGATTTGCTTGGCATTGATGTGAATGTCATTTAACTAGAAAATTCATCGTAATGCAACATTAACCATTAAAATACATGTTAACACTTGAAATAAGTAGGAAGAATTTTACATCTTCTGGCACATACTTATTTTTCTTTCAGCCAAGGTTCTAATACTTTCCTTGCAGGGTCTTTTTTTTTCTTTCTGAAATGATCAGTGAAATACAGGAGTCATTGAAGGAAACAGACTGGCTTCATTTCTTAATACTTACTGTTTTGTTCTCCCAAATCAATTTAAAAGCATACTTCTGAGAATTATTCATATTTTTAATAAATATGATAGTAGACATATTACTTGCTTTGTTTAATGATGTCCCAGTAGGTCAAACGTGACAAATCTACAGCATGTGACAAAAATCTCAGCAGTGATCAGCTTTTTTGTTACATTTGCACAGGTTATTGCCATAAAAGATAAAAAAAAAAAAATCATCAACAACTAAACAAGGGCTAACAAGAATCTCCATCCTTTACTGGATACAGAGGGAAACATCACTGTGGTCAAGGTAATAATGCCTTCTTTACCTCAGTCTTTGACAGCAACAGGAGTTGAGCTCTGGGCACCCAATCCCCAGAGCTGGAAGATGTGGGAAGCAGAATGAAGCCTCTATAATTGTGGAGGAAATGGTCATTGACACACACAAGTCCGAGGGGTTGGAAGGGGTCTACCCATGGGTACTGTGGGGGCTGGCAAGAGAAACACTTTCAATCATTTGCCAGTAATCTTGGGCAACTGGGAATGTCACAGCTGACTGGAGGCCACCCAGTATGGTGTCCATTTACAAGAAGATTTGGAAGGAGGATCTGAGGCATTGCAGACCTGTCAGCCTTCTCTTGGTGTTGGGGAAGCCCACAGAGCAGATCATTTTGAGTGCCAGCACATGGCATATGCAAAACAAACAGGGGATCAGTCTAGCCAGGGTGGGTTTAAGAAAGACAGGTACTGCTTGACCAGTCTGATCTCCTTTTATGACAAGGTGACCCACTCAGCAGATGAGGAAAAGGCTGTGGGTGTGCATATGAAAGGCTGGGCTTTTGTGAAGCCTCTGACACCATTTCCTACATATTCTCCTGAAGAAACTGGCTGCTCGCAGCTTGAATGTGTGTACTGTTCACTGAGTAAAAATCTGCCTGGATGAAAAGTGGTGGAGAATGGAGTTACATCCAGCTGGTAGCTGGTCACAAGTTTTCCAAGGTGTTCCCTGGGACTCAGTACTGGGGACAAGCAACGCTGTTAAATAACTTTATGCATGATCTGGACGAGGGTGTGGAGTGCCCCCTCGCTCAGTTTGCGGGTGATACCAAGTTGGGTGGGAGTGTTGATCTGCTGAGGGAGGAAAGGCTCTGCAGAGGGATCTGGATTGATAGGCTGAGGCCAGCTGGATGAGGTTCAATATGGTAAATGTTCAGGTCCTGCCTTTGGTCACAGCAACCCCGGGCAGTGCTCTAGAATGGGGCAGTGTGTCTGGAAAGCTGCCTTGGTGGAAAAGGACCTGGGCGTGCTGGTTGACAGCAGCTGAACATGAGCCAGCCCAGGTGGCCAAGAAAGCCAGTGGCATCCTGGCCTGTATCAGCAATAGTGTGGCCAGCAGGACGAGAGCAGTGACCATACCCCTGTACTGGGCACTGGTGAGGCCACACCTCGAATTCTGTGTCCAGTTTTGGGCTCCTCACTACAGGAAAGACATTGAGGTGCTGGAGCTTGTCCAGAGAAGGGCACCGGAGCTGCGGAAGGACCTGTCCTATGAGGAGGGGCTGAAGGAGCTGGGGTTGTTTACCCTGGAGGAAAGGAGGCTCAGGGATGACCTTATCACTCCCTACAACTCCTTGACAGAAGATTGTGGCAATATGGAGTCAGTCTCTTCTCCCAGGCAACCGGTGACAGGACAATAGGACAAAGGCTCAAGTTGTGCTAGGGGTGGTTTAGGTTGGAAATTAGGAAAAGAATCTTCAATAAAAGGCTGGTGAGGCAATAGAACAGCCTGCCTGGGGAAGTGGTGGAAAAGCCATGAATGGAAATGTTCAAAAAAATGTGTGGACGTGGTACTTGAGACATGATTTAGTGGTGAACGTGGCAGTGCTAGGTCAATGGTTAGACTAGGCACTTTTAGAGATCTATTCCAGTCTTAGTGGTTCTATGATACTTCCTTTAAGCTGATGGTAAATACAGGTCTTGAGATAACCATTAAAAAAACCCCAAAAACCTGTGGATAAAATTGCAATTTTAGCATTTTATTATTTTAAAATTATTTTAAGTTTTTAGCCTGTCTCACACCTTTGTGTTAGACTTTCTCTTCTTTCTCTTCTGCTTTTGTCCTTTAGAACAATATTCTGAAACTAAAGGGATCTTATTTCACATCTTATTCCAGTCAAGCCTTCTCCTTGCATCATGACATTTTCAAATCCAACACCACATCAAATTAGACTCTGTAATAGGATGTCTCAATGACTTAATATCTTCCCATGTTTGTAATTAGTTGCCTTCTAAAAGACAAGCATCCATACCACACTATTAGATCTCAAAAAATCACTTTTTGTCATAAAATAATTATTTCCTTTGGATTAAAAAAATGGTAGAATTTGGTAGATTTGTAAATACATGTACTGTGAGCTGTTATTTTTGTAGCATGGCAGTGGCAGCACTACTTTCCCTAGCAGCCAATGATTTTATCTCAGTGTTAACTCAAATGAAAAATGAGGAAGGAAATTTGTATCAACCACAGTTTTATTAGAAGATCTATTTCAAATACATATATGTAGTCAAATTTTCAGGTTTACTACCGTTTTGCTTTTGATGGCATGTACTATTCCTGTACTAAATCCCCTTGGTTTCTCAGCTCCGTTATCTGCTTCCTTTCACCATCTGTGCTCCTTATAGCATTAGTCTGTGAACGCCAATGCTTCACCTGTGGTCAGCCGTGACGCAGGAGCTGTGGACTGTACAAGTAACTCACAGCATCATGTGGAGAAAAATTGGAGAGGATTAAGTCTCCTTGGTAAATTTGTATGTACTTACAATAAATTTCTCTTCTTTTCTGAGTTCCTGGAGTCAGAGAAGGATGCTCTACTGTCCTGATCCTAGGCAGGCCAGTTGCTGTCATTGAAAATATCACAAAATACCCACCACCACAACCACCACCACCACCACCACCATTAAAAAAACCCCAAAAACCCCATAAAACAAAAACCCCAACTGTTTGTTAAACTTTTACACTGATCACTGGGGATTTGGGGATTTACTGCCAAATTTTTGGGAGTAGCAAAATTGTGCACTATGTTCTTTATACTGTAATTTTTTGTCTAAATAGATATTGAAGTATCTTGAAAGCTGACAGTATTTGGCTCTCCACTCTTTGTCTACTTAACAGCAAAAATAGGAAAGTACAAGCTTTTCTGTCTTCTCATGGGAACCAGGAGTATTTACAATACACTTGTAGATACATAAAGTGTTCAAATATTACGTGGAACCAATAGAAACTCAAGTTCTTATAGCACTAACAGGGCAATAAACCGCTGTATTTTAGGCAGGATACATTGTTCTGTTTCTGTCAGAATGTTACATTAACATCATGTCACACTGCCTCTCTCCAGTGGTTTCTCCTGGATTCCTGAGGCATCACACTCCGTACCTCTTTTATGAGACTGCATTCCTAAACCACGTAGAATGGCTTCCCTCCATAGTTCTCACAACAGCCAGCATAAACATCTCACCATGCATAAAAAGGTGTTCAGTTCTTCTTTTGCAGCACTGAGTAGACTCATCTCTCACTGAAGTTTTTGGGATATGAAAGGTTTAGACTCAGCAAGGCCTGGATATATAATGTACATTTGCTAGAATGTCTGCAATAACTTTTGGGCAGAAGTCTGTTAGTCCCGTTTTCTTGTTTTACATCGTCCTATTCTTTTCTAGATACCTTTCTTTGCTTTAAAATTTCAAATCTGTAGAAAATCGTGTGGCTGGCAGACCTTTTGAAAAAGGTCTGGTTGACATCTCCATGAGAAAGAGATTAGGAAAAAGAAGGAGGCTATGAAAGTTATTTGCTCTGCCCATGAATAGTTTAAATTAAGTTTTGAAGTTTTATTTTGTGGCTGACGATAGAGTTAGGAAGGTTTTGGTTGATAATATTAAAGCTATAATGTTCTGTCCTGCAGGAAAATTCACAGGCATTCCTGCCTTCTCCTCTGCAGTATTTCACCAAAATAAGTGGCTGTCTGCAGAGATACAGGCCTTGGCACTAAAGAGTTTGAAGGCAGGACAAGGATCAAAAAATACCAAATATAAACGTTTCGAGCTGGGCTGGGAGGTGGGAGTCTGGAGATCAGGAGATGAGAGGGAGAGTTAAACATGTGTATTGTGTTACTGGAGAAAAATCACCGTGTAGTTTGGCATCTTACATTAACTTCTCCCTCCCAGACTCATGTTATCTCCCCTTGAATGTCGGCATGTGCAGTGTAAGCACCTAATTTAATTAGTTCTTAATAAAAACCTTGGGCTAAATTTGACTCTGTTACATCTGTTAAATCTGAAGTGAACACCACTGAAATGATCAAGCTTGTTCTGGAATTACATCACAGTCAGTTAAATCAGAAACTGTCCCCCTGATCCTCAACTTGCAAAAGTGTTTTCTTCCTTGACTGAGTATTTGATGGAAAAACAGTCATAGACTTACTGAGGTAAAGGAAGTGTTATCATCAAAATATGCCTGAATCTGGTTATTAAAAATGTGAATTTTAGAAGAGATTTTTAAAAGTTCAAAATGTTTCCAGGCATCCTTAGGAGCTATGGTCTCAGAGAAGCAGCTTTACACTCTTCATCAAGGAAAGGCCTGGTCATTATGATACTTTTCATGTCCAAATGTCTAAAAAAGGAAAAGTTGTGTGGTTTTCTTCTAGGATGCAGGATCTAACAACTCACCTCAGAAGCACTAGAAAATTTCACTTCATGAAAGTCTTTCTCTATGGGACATTTCCACATCAATATAAATAAATAAATAAATAAATAATAATGACCAAAATATATGTCAATAATAAATCCTTTTTTACAACTCCTCCCTTTTCAGGGCAAGCAGAAAGGGCCCACTTGTGTATTGCATTGAATTCAGAAGTCATTCCAATAACTATTTCACACTGATGTTCCAAATTTGAAGCAATGGTATGAGACTATTACAGCATAGAATTTAAAAACAATGAATAATCTATCTGAGACAACTTTTTGATCCTTACTGCAATGATCATGATCCATCTATATTGCCATGCTTAGCAGAAAGACTTCATCAGAGCCTTCATCTTTTGTTAACTGATCATTGTCAACGGCAAATTAATGATTTTGCTTTGCCGTGGATTATGAAAAGAATAAACTTTCTTCATTTGTCAACAAGCTTTTAAGCAATTGTAGCCAAATACTTATTGCCCTGTAAAAACACATTCTAAAGTGTAGAAAATACTTCCTTGCATTTAATTATCAAGGGGTTTTTTTTGAAAAACAGTCAAATAGCATATAAACATTTTCTGCCAAGTCAGGATGTGTGCTATTGAAAACTCAAAATTTTTACAGAAAAATAAATTTCTGAGTATTTTAGATACTTACAGAACAAAAACTCTGAACAAGTACTTTAAGGAATAAATTCTCCTTTCGAGAGTACTGGTTAAAACAAGATATCACTGCTTGCCTTATGTTATAACCTCATAAAGCAAAGCAGAAGTTGCATGGACTGGTCATAAGTTATATCCCCAGTGTCCTAGTACAATATAGCTAATGCATCATGACCTCTCTTGCCCAGATGCCTACTACACGAGCTGCAGCTTAAAGAGAGAGCAGAAAATGACAGCTTAATACATATCATCAGGAGAATGCTTGTTCTCAGTGGAAGTGCTTCAGTTTTTATGTGATGAATGCAGGATAGCTCATGAACCGTTCACATCTTTAAAACTAAGAACCGTGAACGTATACATGTTGTAGTATGGCAGAATATAATGCAGATTGCACCTGTGTTTAAGAGAGAGTGTCTTGCTTTGCTTGTGAAATTATTGGGAATATCTTTAACAGTACTATATGAAAGCTGAGCAGTTTTAAAGATGAAGGAAAATTTAATTTTTTAAAATTTTTACATGATTAGCATGAATGAATGAATTTTTCAGTCTCTAAATATTTCAAACGGATTTTTTAATTTCAGTATAGACATAACTAACACAGAGAAGAACATAGTATTGGTATTTCTAGTGTTTTTAAATTGAAAATTTCAGAATATTTCACAAATATATAGCAGATACTTTTTTTGTGAATTAAAAGCATAATTAATGGGCAGGGAGGCTACTACATTTGTTTCTTCATAGGAAAATCTGTGACACTCCCCAGCTGTTAAAACTAGAATAGAAAAAAAAAATCCCCATTCAAAATTTCAGAAGTTTTTTTCAATTAAAAGAATGAAGTAATCTATTCAGTGTTTGATGGTTTCAAATAAAGAGGAGATATGCAAAAATATTTGTTAATTGCAAACATTAGAAGTAAAATAAGATTTAATCAAGCACATTAAATAACTCAGAGTAATGCAACACAATCTTTTTTCTTGTTACTTATGAAATACACTTTCAGAAAATTTCGACAAAAGCATTTCTTTCACCACGCAGCCTCAAAACTACATATTCTGATCATCTGTAATTATGACAATAACTGATTATTTATTGGACGCTAAAAACAGCAAGACAGGACCAATCCTTACTTCCCACCTCTGTTTTCCTTCGGGTGGTAGCTTTCACCTGTTAATATCACCAAGCTTTGTCAAGAATAACGTTTCCAGAACAAATAAACCTTAACCTGATTTCCAACAAACATAAACCCCCAAAAAAGTAAGTGCAGTGAGCAGAATCTATTAAAGTTTGTTCTGTCACTGCACAAAACAAACCCTCATTGAAACCAACAAATCTGATTTTAACAATCATTTCATTGTCCGTTCATACTTTAAACAAAATTCTATTTAGCTGCTATGTGTCTGTCTTATGTGTGCACACACAGGACGTTGGCTGGTGTTGCCTTTTACTAATCAAAGAGATTCCTTCTCTTCTAGACAACTTTTCCTTCTGTTTGTTCATACTGAGAGGTCATAATCCCTAGTGGGTTTAGGTATAATGTGTTGCTATGGGAATGGCTGTGGTGCTATAAAGGGAGGATTATGACCCTTCACTATATAAAAATGTTAGGTTTCTATTACCTTCTTGAATAGCACTGAAGAATTTTCATTTCAGTGTTGGGAGTTATCTTTCCTAAATGGATGTAGGGCTAACTATCCATGTAGGTGATAAGTGTTATCCCTAGTTATTACTGATTGTGCCAGTGCTTTGATTTCCAAGAGATAATGAATAACTTAATAAAGAACTGTCAATGGATGAACTGAAGCCTTTAACCAAGCAGTGAAAGGCTTTGACTGCTTAAAAAGGATTTATCAGTACATGATAGAGGCTGAAGAATTACCACAAAATCCTGGCAAGAATGGTATAAAACATAGCAGGGGGAAAACAGAAACGAGTTTTATACGGTTTTTAATTAATGCACATTTTCATGTTGCTTCATTTTCTTTCATTATATGGTTTAGGATTAAAGAAAGAAACAAGCCGTCACTTGACTGCTTATTGCAAGACATCTCTGGCCTTGACTGATAATAAAAAGGAGTGAATGGTATGAAGCCTAAGGAACAAGGCTCAATCACTCCCAGCAATTACTGTGTCTTATTGATAACTTGCAGCTCTATCCTGCAAATGCCATCTCTGGAACAAAGCCTGTCACAGATCAGACTGAATCCATTAAAAAGCTTTGATTAACATGTCCCTAGGGTGTGCTGGGGAAACTTTTTACGCCAAATGACAGCCTATTGCTACTGCTTCTGAATTGTCCTCCTGCAATACTCTTGTGTTTTAATCTAGTGCACAGTTTAAATTAAAAAACAGCAATGACTTTGTGTGACCTAAATACGAGCTGCTTTTATTCATTGTGGGATTTATCAACTGCTTGCAGATTAAGTGTTCAGAGAAGCAACAATTAACCTTACTGTGTGTTAGCTAATATTAATTATATATCTCCTGTGCTTTCTTGTGCTAGTGTACATGTGCCCAGAGAAAGGGTCATATTTAATGTGCTCTGTTTAGTGGACAAGAAGCTTTGTACTTGTCTCCCCTTGAAAACAAATTATTTGTATTTGACAAGCATAACATCAACAATGTTGGCTTTCTTTAGCAGGAGCTGACATTGATGTGTAAATGGATTTCAGTCCTTTTAAAACAGACACACAAAAGCTCCATCTTTCTGGGCTTCAGATTTCAAGAGGGCAAGGAATTGCCCTCCGCACACCCAATCATTTTCCCATCATCCATTGGGGAAAACAGCCCTTATCTATTGTGGGTATTATTTTTTTTTTTTACCCTGCAGTCCCTTGTAAGACATATGTTGAATAGTATGTGTCAAGACCAGCAGGAAATAATACATTACAAACAACAACGAAAAAAAATGTTTCCTTTATACTTCATACAAATACATATTTAAAAACACCTGCAGGTATAAGAAACTCTCGCCAGAAGTCTGACGTGATGTGCTAGAATCTAGGAAAGATGCATAAAAGAAAAACCTGGTCCTGTTCACATTCAGGTCAATGTTAAAAACACATTAAACCAAAGTTAAGAAAAAGCTAAATCCACAGAGAACCAAGTGTCAAAATGCTGAGCCATTTGACACAGTGGTCATTTGTTTAGTGCCAATTCAAATTTCCCATGTGCTGAATCTTTAATAAGGGCTCGTGCTCTTAAGCAGTACCTGGGCTCAGGCTCACAAAGACCAGAGGAGAGCAACTGGGCAAAACAGGGAGAGCAGCTGGGACATGCCACAGCCCTTGCCTTTCTTCTGGGCACAGCTTGCATCTGAGGTGGATGGGGGGAAGCAGGGAGACAGGCAGCAGCTTACTGAGCACTGTGGCAGCTCTCTGCCAAGCAAAATTCTCCCTCAGAAAGGGGGGAAGAAGGAAGACAGAGATATGCATCGCTTCAATTCTTTTGAATGTCCTCCCCTCTTTTCAGAACATCACTACAAATTGAAATGGTGTATAAGGTATCTCTGCTTACTAGTAAAGTGCTTGATGACTACTGGGATCACGGTGGAGTGGAGTCAGCTAGCTTCTGTACCTTTAAAAATGCTAAAGAGCAATAATCCTCTATGCACCAGCATTTAAATCTGAAGACAGTGGTGGGGAAATAAATACACTCCTTGCCATCTACCCTTCAGGTAGTGCCGCTAGCAATATTTCATGGGAGCAGCACCTTCTCCTAGCTTTTCATTGCTTATAACATCACTTTTCCACATTCCAAATGGGATTAATTTTCCAAGAATTAAGACAGTCAGCACAAAGACATAGCCACCTGTCCCTGGTGTTCCTTTGAATGTCTCCATGTTTATGGTTATGTATTTCTGAAGGATCTGCATGCAGATGTTGACTTAAAGTGTGTTTTACACTGTTCAGGAGTTGACACCATAAATCTAACAAAAGACAGAGCAGCAACAGAGATATTTAGCTGCTGAGAACAAGTTTGAATAAATATGCAGGGCTCTCAGAAAATAGGTGCTATTGCTGTCACCAATTTGTGCCATTCATATAAAATGATAGGACCATATATTTTACCACCCCGACAGTGTTATTTGTTGACTTTGTAGATTTACCATCTACGTCTTCTTGACAACAATTGTCTAAAGCCTTTCTATGCACGGTAATTGTGACTACAAATGTGCTTTCAGTGCCTCTATTACCTTCCCTTTAGCAGGTGTAGCACTTTATTGCTTGATACTACCCTCCCTTTTAGAAGTCTGGCTCCAAGCCTCCTTTGTTTCAACCCAGATGCCAGCCTCTATTTAACTATTCATTAAAAAAATAAAGAACACCCCACCTCCAGCCATCTGGAGTAGAACTGATAGGGGAGGGGACTCATTTCTGCACCTTTTTTAGCTGTCTTAAGGTGAAAGGATTTGTCAAATCCGTTAATGACCTATCTTAGATCTAATAGACAGTTCACATTCAAAAAGGCTTGTTCAGAATCTGGTTCAAACAAAGGCAACAGAAGCAAGGAAGGACATGTACAAGGGGCAGAATGGTTTGGGAAATATAAATCTACCCAATTATAATTCAAACAAAAACAAGTGAGAAACCATACTCTGCTGAGGCACTATTGGCCAAGCATCTCAGCTTTGCATTCATGCATAATTAAGCTTTAGACAGCTGCAGGCTTCTCCAGTGTGACAGGGAACAGGATATTACAATATGAAGTAAGATACATATTAGTGCCTAAAAAAAGATGGGTTTATATTTAGATACAGCACAAAAACAAAACAAAGAAAGAAAAACCTCCAGGAAAAAAAAAAAACAAAAAACAACCCAACCCAAATCATAAGACATCAGCAAAATGGGATTCACAGAATTCCCTTCTTGCCCTCGACTGTGTCGTGTATAATTTTCCACAATATATTAGATCAAAATAAGCAAGAACATTAAACAAGTTTTTGGCACACTGTTTTCGCCACTGCAGTGATACCTTAAAAATCCACACCTATCATTTAGGATATTGTGACATGCAGATGGTACCTTCCAAGAAGATTAAATATGCAAGGAAGATAAAATCTCTCAGTGGGATTTTTAAGCGAGCACTGTCTTGCTTAGAGGAGCTGGTCTCTTTCTCTATTACAAATCACATTTGGTGTAAAGACTGAGAAGGCAGTGTAGTGTAATGCCAACCACTGACAGACCACTGTTAGTAGTAGCCCCAGCTGTGATGATCTCTGTGATGATCTCAGAAAATATTGTCAGTTGTAGAGAATTTGGCTATCTTTTTACTTCCATCTTCCTTTGAGACTGCTTTGGTTGAGAAAAACTGCAGTTTTGTGTTAAGCCTCTGGAAAAAAAAAAGTCTGCTTTCTAAGGTGAGTGTAAATCTTGGTTATAATGTGACTGAGAATAGGTTCCTACTAAAAACAAAGAAATACTTTCTATTTTACAGGCTCAGTGTTTTTGCAAAGATATCATTTGTCTATTTGACATGGGATCAAATTTTCATCTTGGAAAATTTTAATATGATTAATCACAAATGGATGGGAAATGCAAAATCATAATAGCCTGAGGACAGGACAAGCACAAGTCAGTTAGCACTCAGTTCACCCTTCTGAATGAAACCGTTTTTTGCAAAAAAAAAAAAAAAAAAGAGAGAGAGAAACAATTTTTTTGCACGTAAATGCAAAAAAAAGATGAAAGATTTTTATTTCTGTAGAAGGCAACATAAATTATTTTAATAGCTTTTCAAGGAAGCCTAAATAAAGATTCAACTACTGAGTGGAAACAAAGCAGAAGTGAACACAGGAGGCTGCAAGAACTACATAGCCCTTACCTAAAAGATGGCAAATGACTGAGGCTGATGTTGAATTTGCTGAATTTGATACCTAGAAAAATCTGAGTGGCTGTCAATGACAATAGGTTTGAATGTTCTTTTCAACCTTAGTTAAAGGAAACTGACAAGATTCACCCTCTGTGTCTGAGATGCATGTTTCTTTCATTTTTTGCAGAATAAGTTTTAGCAGAGCCATGAAGATGTAACTTTACCTCTTTTTTTCCTGACACACATCTGATAAAATATTATAGAGATGTGGTTTTTTCTTTTCTTATTAAGTATTCTTTTTTAATTTGTCCTCAGAATGATGATCTAGAATAGCCAAGACAACAACAGCAGCACAGGGTGAAGTTAAGGTTAATTGCATTTGTACTTATGATAATTATTTTATCAGTTCTGCTTGTGGTGTTCAGTCACAATTCCTCTTTTTTTCGTCTTTTTTCTTTCAGTGCATTATTTTTCAAGGTACTCACTTTCCACCTGAGTGTAACAGAGAAGAGCGCTTTGGAATTTTCTGCATTTTTAGATTCTTGACTATTTGAGAATGTTGGATCCTCGTTTTCTGAGAAGCAAAAACCTATAATTTATGAATAACCTTCTGCAGAACTGTGGAATTAGAGTGCTTTTTTTTAATAGGAGTTTTAATACACCATGACTAAACTATTTAAACATTTAGAGTAATTTCTTGGGTGTTAAAATTATATTCACAGTGGTTTCTGTGTGTGCATGTCTGTGTGTATGCGACAGTCAAAGTGAGAACCAACAAAGCCACTACAGGTATGTGGAAGGAAGCTTAAAATGCAGTAATAATCATGTCTCCACCATAAGGGAGGTGCTGTTAAGTTTTGGTCTCATACTAATGTAAATCTGTAGTAACTTTGCAGAAGTCATCTAGAATAACTAAATAACTAAAATCAGTGAAAATATTCCAGACCTACACACTTACCCTTGAGACAACACCTCTCATCAGCTTGTTCAGGTTGTCTAGCAGGACCCTCAGGGCCTTTTTAACAGTGCTTTTGGGTTGTCAGCCTTCCTGTAGTGATACATGGAATTGTTTACTTCAGCTTTTCATTTGTCTCTCTGGTACTGTTAGGTTCCTGTTAGCCCATTTTTCCTGCCCACCTAGATCACCTTAAGTGTCAGGCCTGCCCCCTAGACACCCACCCTGTCCCCACCATGGTGTCCTTCAAACTTGCTGAGGGTCCATTTAAACATCTGAATGGACTGTTGGTAAAGTTGTTGAGCACTTTTTGTCCCAGTTCTAACCCCAGAGCATGTCACTCATGACTGATAGGTTGGCTTCAACCAACCTATTGTTCCTTGTTCCCATCCTGGGAATCCAGTTGTCCAAAGAGTTTTTTCTCTCGCTTTGTGTTCCAGTCACCTTCTTCTCTTTCATGTTCACTATTTGCCTGGAGATTGACACGAGGGTGACTAGTTCATACTACCAGATCCTCCTTCTTGCCTTTATTGAAGAAGTGCCAAACATTTGTCTTCTTCCAGTCTTTGAGGGCATCTCCCAATCTCTATGACATTTCAAAAAGGACAAGCTAACAATGCCATCGTGCAGCTCTTACAGAATCCTTAAACATATGCCATCTGGGCTGTGAAACTGTTCATATTCAAATTCCTGTGGCAGTCTCTAACACACTTCTCTTCCATTGCTGCTAGCACCTCTCACCTCAAAGTTTGCTACTGTGTAGTGAGGCTTGAGAAGCCTGGGAGCAGGCACTGTGGGTAAGACTAGGGTAAATAAGGCATTTCTTCAATAGAAATAGCTGCTTCTTCACACTTTTTAAAAAAAATTTAATGTAAATAAGTGGTTTTTCTATTAGTCAAGTCAGATGCGGAAAGGCCAGTTTTCTCATAGTTACATCTTCTGATTTTCTGAACCAACTAAAGTGAAGTATTTAGGAAATATTACTAAGTCCATTACACAGGCATATTTAAATGAAGATATTATTTCTGTGGGAACTGGTTTCTGCTTTGGCAAGATACTTAAGGGAGAGGCACAGCTTTATAGGATTATTCATGTGTTAGCTCTACTCATGTGTTAAAATATACTTGTGGCTGAGCTGAATAGACCTACATGGGTGAATTTGTTTCAAATACAAGGTAATTAACAAGAAGATAAATTACACAGATCAATAGTTCTCATCTAAACTGCAGGCATGCTGTTCCTTTGATCATTATTTATTTCACTGCCTTCACAGAGAGCAAAGCACAAACATGCAAGACATTACACTTGAGCAGTCGCCACACCACTATATTACTTCCAGGCATTTCTTCTCTCTTCTTCCATTGGACAGAGCTAACCAAATGCTATGCCTGAACCTATACTTTCTGAACCAGCACAGTCTGCTAGACAGAAGTGGTCACAATTGTCTTGCTCATGTTACTGTGTTAGATCAACAGGAAACTAGACCCTTAACAAGATTACCTCCAGATGCATGGCTTAGTCAGGAACTATTCACCTCAAGTTATGACTAAATCCCCTAGAGAAAAAATTTATGAAGCAGTAATCCCTGTACTTCTGTTGACAGTCTCTTCTCATTGCTGCCTAAATATTTTCATGCAGCATTTAACTTGTTATAAAAAACAACAACAAAAAAGATGGAAAACTCCTTTGCCTCTATACTTATTTCCTGTTTTGTTGTGGGTTCAAAAATGCTTAAAATTAAGTGCATAGATTAGAGATTTCTTATTCTGAACATGGCAGATCTTTCTATTTCTTGCATAAAGAAGGCTGGTTCAGTCACTCCATGTGATCAAGAAATGGTACTGTTAGGTGTCAAGTAACATATTTGAAGATGATAGATAACAACAACCTACTTAAGAGAGCTATATAAAACTCATTTTCCATAGTCAGGAAGCAGAAACAAAATGCTATTTTGAACAAACCTAGAGGCACATGGTCCACAGGGTTCCCTGGATACTGATGAAGCACATGACTTGAGGACAGTCTCATATCATGGAGCTGCATTTTTCTTCTGGTCTTGGAGATAAGAAGTAAGATAAGGAAATCTTGAGCAGTGACAGAGACACAGCCATGAAAGCAGAAGTCCAGAAGGAGACACTTTTGGACAGGATGTCAGCCGCATCCTGTTATTGGATTTCTCATCTGTTAAAGGAAGCAAGACTAGATATAGTCTGTAAATAGCATAGATGACAAAGAGATATGTAACTCCCCCATGAAGTTTTCCTCTCATAGAAATAACCTTCCAAGTTCAGACCTCGCAAAGTGCTACACATACGACACAGACAAAACCTCCTCCTGTGACTCTTTTCCTGTTTTCTCTCACTCATAAAGGAGAATAGAGCCTTCTTTTGCTGGCAATGAATGCATTTAAACATTGCAACATAGATCAACCTTTATAGGTTTGTGTATGCATGTGAGAAAGGCTGTTTATATATATCATCTGGTGAACAATTCATGACTTACTGATATAATTATTTACTATTATTTATGTTTCTATTATTCAGGAGGTCCCTAGGCTGCAAAATGTTGGAGGATGGGAAAGTAATCTAGGAACACAATACACGCTTTTCTTGTAATTTCTTCACACATCCCCTATTGAAGGCAATATCCTGGTGGAGACAGCTACAGGAGGGCAGTTAACGCGCACTCTGTTGTATGCCTGCTCCTGTGCAAGGACTTGGCTTTCTCTTTTCCTTAGACTAAGTTCAGTGATTTAGAATCAACAAATGTGACTTTTTGGGGGGGGTAAAATGAGCAGTACTGCTCATGACCACCCAAGCACGCTGATTAAATTAAAGGCTTTTGGAACAGTTTTATGCAATGTTTTTCTTGTGTGTTTTCTTATGCATAACGATTAGACTTCTTGCAGTAGTGGTTCCTATCTCAATAATTTATTTTTTTCACTTTGATGAATTCTTTTTTATGCTTACTGGAAACTTCCATGAGGAGATCACACTTAGAGAGTGCTTCTGGCTATTTAATTTATGGAAGCTTCTGAGTCGCTTTGTGTCCCAAACACAAAATCTTTGTGGGATTGTGAAGGAGGCCTTCAAAAGCTATTTTCTGCAGATACAGAATGAACAGATTGTTCTCTTCATTGGATGTGGGCCTTTTCACAGCCTTCGTAGGCATTTCTAGCTCTTAAATAAGGGATTAAAAAGGGATATTCAAGAGACACTTTCTATTTTGGATTCATTTTTCCTAAACGCAGAGCACGTTTGCTCAGTAGAAAACATTCATGTGGTAGTAAATAGTTAACTGGTATACTTTTAGCTACTAATGACTGGCCAGTGTTGCACATACCACATCATAATCAGCTTTTGAGAGCAGCATTCTCTTGTGGAGAAGGACTTGATATTGCTGAGGGACAAGAAGCTCAACGTGACCCAGAAGTGTGTGCTGCCCAGAGAGCCAATTTATCCTGGGCTGCATCACAGGCAGCGTGGCCAGCAGGGCAAAGGAGGGGATTCTGACCCTCTGCTCTGCTCTGCTCTGGTGAGACCCCCACCTGCAGTTCTGCATCCAGCTCTGGGGTCCCCAGCATAAGAAGGATGTGGACCTGCTGGAATGAGTCCAGAGGAGGGCCATGAAGACGATCACAGGTCTGGAGCATCTCTCCTATGAAAACAGGCTGAAAGATTTGGGGTTGTGCAGCCTGGAGAAGAAAACACTCTGGAGTACCTTCAAGTACCTAAAGGGGGTCTACAGGAGAGCTGAAGAGGGTGTTTTTACAAGAAGATCTAATGATAGAACAAAGGGCTTCAAAGTGAAGTAGGGTGGATTTAGATTAGATATTAAGAAGAAATTCATTACTGTGAGGTTGATGAACAAGTTGTCCAGAGAAGTTGTGGATGTCACAGTCCTGCAGTAGTTCAAGACCAGACCGGTGGGGCCCTGATCTTTTCCAAGGTGTTCCTGCCACGGCAGGAGGGTTGGAACTGGGTGATTCTTAGGGTCTCTTCCAACTCCAACCATTCTATGAGTCTATGATTCCATGATCAGGTCAAATGACTATCTGAATCCACAGTGAAAAGAAGTGCTCAGTGTAACTGGGACTGCTTCTATCTGTGCACAAAGGATGCTTGAGCAGAATATGTGGAATTTTGTATCTGTTTGGGTTTTTTATTCCCTGAACTGTACATGTGCTAAAATTATTTTGTCTGTTAAATGGAAATGAGAGTTACAGCATGCTCCTTGTCTTGTGCATTTCTTTCACATTATTTATTTCACAGACTTTTTTAATTAAGTGTCAGAAAATCGTAAAGGATTTAGTCCTTCCATAATAAAATCACTCTGTTTCAATCAAAAAGAAATTCCTCTTGTAAGATATTTGTTGTTCAACTTAGTTTTTATGCAGTGTATCTTTTCTATTTGTTGCCATTTTACAGATAATTAACGAAAAGATTTTAAACTCCTAATAATTTAAAAAAAAAAAAAAAAAGAAAAAATTTGGAAAAAGGACACAGCTTGATCTAATTCCATATCTCAGCAAGCTGAATTGTTACAACGACTGAGTTCATTAAGAGAGATTAAAGACTGAACAGAAAGACAAGGGTAAAGATGTGATTTTTATATATTTGATGATACCACAGCTTTTAATAACTTCATGACTTTATCACAGAATGCTGTGTTTTCCACTCTGTTATGTTGCTTTCCAGAAGATAATCTAAATCTTCTTGGAACCATTCCCATTTCCTGGATTACAGCATAATTTTTTTTGTGAGTTCATTTAATGTGCTGTGCTCTGCTGAAATATGGCAGTTTTGGGATGATACAAGAAGACAGGGTCGAGATTACGTGATTTCTTCTTCCTGAAGAAGTCCAGCTTTGGGAAATATGTTTATATCTTCTGCTGAGTTGTATTTCTGTTATCATGAATTGTAATCTTGGACTTAGGCCAAAATTATCCACCATATGGTATAGATTAAAATAAATTTATAGGCATTTCCTCTTGCAATACTCATTTCCACTTTAAAAAGACACTTCAAAACTTGTAATGAGAGGGGCCTTTTGGAAAACGGATTTTGAATGCAAAGGTACTTCCTTACTTTAAACTCCAAAGACAAAAAACCCTATAAATGACAAATTTTTGCTCAACACCATGTCACAGGAGGTGTATTACTGTAACAAAATTCCCTGAGGATATAGCTTGTTGGAAACCAACATCCCTAATTAATAGAATCTTGAAGTATTGAAGTAAAAAGAAGAGGCCAAATTATTACTGAAAAAGAAGTAGAACTTCTGTTGATACTAAGGGGATCTTTTGCATGCATATTTGAGTGTCACTTTTAGTCAACAGAGTCATGGCCTTTTTAACCTTACTGGTGAAGTTTAAGAAGGCTCCCAACTAATCGTTTAATCATTACTGCAATTAGACCTGTAAGACTGATTGGCACGTCAGTTAGCAACAGTGATGAAAGAGCCTTTGCCTTCAAATGAACTGAAAATTGGTCACTTGTAAGGATCAAGTTGTATATCCCCCCTTTTACCTCATGCCAATATTAAATCTAAGGGGTTTTTTTCTGAAAATAAACTATGACAAGATGTTATGGGCTGAGCTAAAGCACTATGGCTATGCCTAAGGTTCTTTGACTCAGAATGGTGAAGTGAAACCAGAATATAACTCAAATATAACCAGAATATAACTCATTCTTATAACTCAAAAATGTGATTCTATACTTCCTGTCTGCACAAAATGTGATGAGACTATAGGGTGAGTACAAACTGGCACACACATCTGATTGCTTACACATCTCCCTTAGTGATTGTGCACATGTTTGAAAATATGCATGCTGTTTAAGCATTTGCATGTCTTTGCTTCAGGTACCTCATAGCCCCTGGAACATGGTTCTCAGAAGGTAGCAGAGTTTTATAACAGATTAGCAGCATTTATAAACATTCTGCTTCAGAGCCTGACATCTTTCAGTGAAGATTTCTGTAGTTACCCCACATTGGCCACAGAACTTGTCTTAATTTTTCAAGCACAATGTACATTCATCAACCCCGTCCATACAGCTAATGCTAGCAACAATTTTATACTTAGGTGGCAACTGTGCTTTATTGAGATTCACATTAAAAGTTCCTTTTGCCAAGAGTGAGAAAATGATTGATTATACTCCGTTAATTCTCCTAACTCCCTAATAATTAATTCTGAAGGCTTCTTGACTCCATTTAGATCAGATGCACTTCCCATCACAGACCACATAATTTCTTCTGTTGTGTTGTCAGAGGTGCCAGTGTACAGTACCAGCACTCTAAGCCTCCAACAGACACATCAGGAGTTTGGGGAGGGCAGAGTCGGTGCTTCTCTGCTTGCCCTTGCAGGTTTAGCAGGATGATCAGTAAATTGAGGTTCACTGTCAAAGAACATATAGGCCTAGCTGTGACACAGTGCTTTTGGAAGAAGATAACCTTTTATACACTTCATTTTGAAGAGAAGATGAAGAAGAATACAGCTGCCAATAGAGATAAAGGAAGAAGCAGGCAGTCTGAATCACAACAGCCCTCTGTAAATGTAGGGACTGTGACTAATTCCTGTGTTTGGGCAACACAAAATGGTTGGATTGGTAGAAAAGTTAGAAATTTTCTTTTTATGACAGTCTTTGATTTGACATTACAGAGGACTCAAGGCATTGTTACCTTTCACATCCACACAGGCTATTGTAGAAAGCTTGTGTGGCTGAACTGTACCAATAATTTTAGAAAGCCCAACCTCAAGATCTTAACGAGAAGTTTTAAGTGAGGTGTGGGGGGATCCATCTCATTTAAAGTTTTGTAGGGATCTATAGCTGAAGTAGTTACCCATACACTCTATGAAATCAGTTAAGGGAAAGAGTAATTTCCAAAGCTTCCTTAATCTAACCCTAGTGGAGATTAAAATCCCTGAAATGAGTATCCACAAGGACCTGGTTCTCTCCTGTGCTTATGGGAGGAGCCTAGGGGACAAATTTGGACATGTTTGCACTAGAGAAGTTGCAAGAAGCTTGTATTTCCAGGTACTAAAAGGCACCAGTAATGAGAAATCAGGCTTCAGGGCACCTGAGGTATCCACATGGGCACCACAAGGGCAGTCAATGAAAAATTTGTTTGATTAACACGGAAGGTGGGCGGCAAGTTGGGATGAGCCCTAAGTGTCACAACACGTGATCCCTATCTGAAACATTCTTCACTTGATATTTTTTGTCACCACGGTGACATTGTTAATGTTTATTGGTTTTATGCTATGTCAAGACCTTACCTACTAAGGTTCCACAATTTTTCAGAGGGTTATGTATTGTGCTCCTTCCTCTTATGACTTTTTATGAAGAAGAAACACAATTTTTCTCACAGAATGGTGGTCACAGTCCTTTCACATATATTAAAGATCCCTTTGGGTTTTTTCAGAAGAAAGGGAGCATTTTCCTTTTGTATATTGCCACAACAGAGGTGACAAAAAAGATTTAATATCCATGGGCAAATTCATTACTGCTGTAATGTACTAAAGTTCATATTACTAACAGGATTAATGTAACAATTACAACTGAGAGAATTTGCCACTGAGATTTATCTTCAGTCTTCATATAAGCACAGTAATAATTGTCATTGTTTCTGGAAAGCGACTGCTATTTTCAAGAAACAAAACAAAGCTTACACGGGCAATCAGAAGTCATCATTCCTTGCTACAAAAAATAAAAAAAGCCTGAGATTTCATTGAGTATTAATGAAATGATTTGTAGGTTGCCCCAGGCCCAAAATAAACACTGCAGTTAAAATTCTGACTAAACAGCAGAGGAGAAATTAAAAAAAAAAAAAAAAAACAAACTAATACAGAAAAAATGCTGGTTGCAATAAAGCTAGTAAGAGACTGGAACTTCCGTGTTAGGAAGATGAATTTGACTTGCACAAAAATGTCCCAACAAATTAATTAACATCAAAAACATTTTAGGTTGTTCTTGGGCTTTGTTCTCAATTTCAAAACCTAAGTTGTTATAAAATCAAGATTTTATTGAAAGTTAGTTAAACAGCACCATCTTTCTAAGCAAATATTTAACTCCCGACAGAAGGTTTCATGAAGGCTAGTGGGATTAACTTAAGAAAATACCCATGATTGGAGTGATTATTACAATTAGACCCATTCATGTCAGAGTTCTATGGTTCTATTAGATAGTTTTACCAAAGCTAGTGGGATTAATACAAAAGCAATGCCCAAATTTGAGGTCATTATTGCAATTAGAGTTTTACTTGTCGACATTTCATGGATTTATTAGGGAATGATTAATGTTTTTATGCTGGAGCAGGGAGTTTATTGTCTGCTCTAGGCCACATGTCATCAAATAAAAATTTAGCTGTAATGCAATAATATTCCCCTAATTGTTGCAATCAGTTATGCCAAAGCAGCTCTTAACACACCAAAGTATGGAAAGGTTTGTTTTAAGTTGTACCAAGCTACAGGTTCCGATCATGCTGGAAATATGTTAAATAGAAAGCATGGCCAGCAAGGTTAGACCTACATGTGAGTCACTCAAAGATAAGATGGAGTGGACACACACTCACATTACCACCAAGACGTGCTGACTCTGCCAGGTCAGTGTCACACAGCTGTAGTACAGACTGATTTCTAAAGCTCTTTTGTGGTGATAGCGGATCATTCACTATTACCTCTGGGGTGGCTTTTTTGTTTGTTTTTTTTGTTTGTTTGGGGGTTTTTTTTGTTTGTTTTTTGGTGAGTTTTTTTTTACTTTTTAAAATGACTTTGCAAAGCACTGATTTGATCAGGCAGCACACTGAGTGATGATGTGCCAGATTAATCAAGATGCCTGAATTCATATGATGGGACATAACTTGGCATTGCTTCTTATAATGAAAGCCAAAAAGTGCAGAATATGTTGTACAGTAATGGAAATGAAAAAGACTGGTTTTTCTGGCTTTCTGAAAGACAGAATCTGTCACTGTCTGCTCTATTTTTTAATAAAGCAGTCTCCACTTCATGCTTCCCAAAACCTCTTCATTCAGATTTGCTATTGGAAGAATTATGTTAACCTTGAAAAGTAATGAAAAGTGTGAAAATTGAAGTCTGCTTTTTTAAGTGCTGGCTTTAACTCTTTTCCACCAAAAACTGTAGCGAAATCTTTAAATAAATACAACTCGCTGCAAATTCCCTATGTTCAAAACTCACAAATGAAACTCCCATGAAAATCATGACTAACTCTAAAAATGTAATTTTCAGAAATATTAAAAATATGTTTATTTTTCTTCTTTCCTGCTTTCCAATTTTTGAAACTCTTGTGTATTGCCATACGCTTTAAATGTAAGTGCTGTATGACTAAGTATTACGATTTCCTCTGCCATACTAATTGCACATGCCAAATTATGATGTGGGTCTTTGGCTACACATTAACTCCCTGGTGAAAAACTGTTGGATTTCTGCCTGTGCTATCCATCAGAACATGTTCTTTATCAGGTCTACTCCATTCAGGCCTCTCTGGAACGATACAAAATTCTGCTTCTTATATTACCTTTAATCTCCTTTCTCCTGCCTTCTTTAAACTATATACTCTTCTTCACACCTTATGCTCCCTCACACTGTCTTAACTCTCTCCCTAAGACAGTCACAGCCCACATGTTCCTAAGCCTGAGTCTTGCTCATGAAGCTACATTTCTTCAGTCACCTTTTGGCCCACACAATCCACTTCCCAGGCTGTCCTTGTATGGCCTGTTCTCCCTGCCAGTGGCGGCTCCCCATGTCTTGCTTATCCCTTTATCACACTGCCCTCCTTCATGTCCTGAGCTCTGACATTCACAGTACCACTTCACTCTCACTTCCCTTTAAGGTGCTGATGGGTTTTCATAAGTCCCACACCAAGATGCCTTTTCTGTTTCCTAACATGGCTGTGCTTCCTTGATTGCCTTCCCTCCCTTTTAGTTTCCTCTCTTTTGCTGGTCTTTGGTGTCCCTATTTGTCCTTTCACACATTTCCCACTGAGTGTCATAAGCCTCTCTTCTCTGCTTCACACTGTCTTTCTCCTCATGGGTGTCCATTCTTCAAACGAGCAGGTCCCTGGGCAGCAGTAGGCAGAGCTCTCAGATGTCACATTGGCAGAGCCAGCACTGCCAAGCTAGAGGACTTTAATAAGAGATTTAATGATAGCTAATGTGGCACCTTAAACTGTGCGCCCAGAAAATAATTGACTATGTGACAAACCTCCTCACTGGTTCTATTGTCTCCCTCTTTTTTTGTTTTTCTTTTTTTTTTTTTTAAATGGTCTTGGAGCTTCAGCCAAATGCAGGGTATCCACACCCATTGTACCCTGCAGGGTTAAGGTCCAGAAGCCAAATGACAATTATGCAGCATTGAGTTTTGTTACATTAATCTATAACTCTTGTGAGTATTTTGAAGGTGAGTCACGGTGTGTGAAAGTTCAGGTTGGCAACAACAGAAGGTTCACAGCATATTACAGGTAGCCTGAAAATTCTTGGAACTAGCAGCCTGCTTGGAACCACTGCTCTGCTGTAAAGGGATCCACAGCTGTATCATTTCCACAGCTAGCTGGAGTTTTCTCAACACTGCATGGAAGACCAGTTACACTTGCTACTTCAGAGATATAAATATGTTAATTTCTGTCTCTTGCAATCTTCATTCTTCTTGAGTAGGTTAAGACATTTCTTATGGAAAGGGAGAAAGTCTTTTGGCTCTGCTTTTTGCTGCTGTTTGCATAAGTGATCACATGCAAGCTGTGTTAACATCCTTGCTTTCCACATTTCTGTGATCTAGTTTGGAAATCCTGAAGTGTGAAAGTGGAATGTTACATTTGAACAAGGAGTTGTTTCTACAAGGTTACTTCCTCTTTCAGGTATAGCGAATTTTCCTGCAGAAGTCACCTCTAGTGAGTGGTTTAACTAGGTTTAACTACTGGAAGTATTGTACTATCTTCTCCTTTATAATATGGTTAAAAATAATTAGTTCAGTTTTGACAGCATAAACCTCTGCCCCCACACTTACATACTCATAAGTTGTCTGAAGGGATTGTTGCTTCAGCTTAAACTACTTCTGAACGGTATAAATTTAAGTGAAATTTATAATGTGGACAGAAAGGACAGCTACATACAACATGGATGCAGTTCATGGCTTGTGTCATTGTGGACACAGTTATCTGAAACAGTAAAAAATGAGATAACATATATGTCAGGGAAACCATTAATAAATGTCTTCTTTCTGGAGTTAACAGTGGACACATCACTTCATTTGGAACTTGGAATGTGCTAGGAGGAGGTAAAAGAAAAACAATCAGTAAGCACCACATTGCAGTCATTCATCCTTTGTGTCAAGTTCAGCTGTTCTTGCCCACAAGTTAGCTATATGCCAGTCATCTAATAAGTAACTGCCATATTTGGAAGACGACAAATTTAGAAGGTTCCAAAATAGGTTGGAATATGGCTGAGAGACCAGTTGTAGATTATGGGCCTGGTTAAAACAGCCCTGGAATATCACGGTGGTTTTCTACTTGTGCCAGAGGTGTTACTGTCACAGCCATTACATGGGTACACCTCAAACTTTCAATGAAAAAACAGGTGTCAAACTGCAAAGCTCCAGTGACTGTGAGCTTAAAGAGGCACTGCAGAATGTGCATGGATCTGCTGAGGTGTCACCATGTTTTCTGGGCTTCCGGGTCTGCTGAAGGAGCAGTGGTGTGAGGCAGGACAACTGTAACACACACTTACAGGTAATGCCAGTGATTTCGTAAGCTGCTCCGCTTGCCTGCTCCACAAGTCTCTGTCAGACCCGCTCTGATCCTATAGAAAGAAATGTATGGGACAAAGACATTAAAAAAATATAAATTGCATTTCTATTGAATTAATTTCCTAACGCACAGAAGCCGTTTTATTGAGATAAGTTTTATAAATGTTTTCAATAGTAGTGGCAAATGGAAGCGAGTTGCTTTGCTGTCATTCTGCAAGTGACTGTGTTCAGTTGCTAGATCACCTGCCTGGCTCCTAGCAATCTATCTTCTGTCATGTATGGTTGTAACTAATTGTGGGTCAAAATTGGGCTAGTTCTCAGACTCAAGCAGTTAATGTTCTTGTCTTCATTATGCCCATTTGTCTTACCAAAGCAGTTAATATATCTCTGTAAATGGAGAAAAAAAAATCAAAGAGAAGCAACTTTTGCTGACAAACTGACATCTGTCAAATGTAATTTCTAGTAGTAAGTTACCTCATCCTTCGGGAATATTTTTAGTCTCACTGTTTTTAACTCAGAGCTTCTGAGTTCTTTTTCCTTCCTTAGCAGTTCACAGATAGCCTTTTGTTAATATCGGTTTAAGTTAAAAATATTTTATAATACAACTATGCAAAATTGAATATGTCAAATGGATAACTTATGGGCTGCTGTCTGTTTTTCAGTGCTTTGCAAGGCATTTTATAGGTAAAAAGAGCTACATATTTTCAAAACTGCTAGTCAACCCTCATCTCTGCTGGACCAGTCTGTTGACACTGTTTCAAGTGCCAAAAAAATGAGCATAGCTTCCTATAAGTTTACATCATCATTAAAACTAGGCTGTGAGTTTGACAAAATCTCATAATATCGACACTTTCGGGCTTTTAGTTTGAATCTCAGTATAAGTACAAGTGACAGTCTTTAAGGCCATCTGGTTATAGATCACGTATTTAATCACTGGGTTTATTCACCTAAAAGACAAAAAAAAAAACCCACAAAACCATTTTACATTCATTTTATTTTAAAATTTCGTGCTCAATTTTGCAGTCACAGTGGTAAGCTATGAAACATTGTGACAGATGGATGGATCTCATGAAATAATCTTTGATTGCTCTCTTTGTTCTTTCTGTACGTGTCAAAAGTAAACAATAGAAAGCCTTTTCTCTGTCATGTTGCTTCTTCAGTAGATTAAGATGGAAAGTGGAATAAGTGAAAAATATAAATATTATGGCAGGCTTAAAATAAATTTTCCTTGATGTTTGATTTCATTCATTCTATATTTAATTTTCTGAAGCACAAATATTGTAGTGCATTAAGCATTTGGATAAAGGTATAGGAAAAATGTCCAAACCATAGAGAAAATAATACATCTCAAGCTGGCCAAACTTCCAACAAACATATTACAAGTTAGGACATTTTTCTGTAAATTTTGCTGAATTCACCTTACTTCTTGCATTTAGGTAAAGTTCAGCAATAAAAAATCCACAGGATATTAAGATCATGCATAACGATACTGATCATAAGTCTCAGGAAGGGAAAAAACTACTCCACATCCATCATCAACTTCTAGGGCATTTCAAAACCTGGATATACTTGCAGTTTTCTTCCTTTAGTCCAGTTTTGGGCTTCAGTTTGCTAGGCAATTAAAACCAACTAACCTATTGTCAAAGTTCTTTCATTTTACTAGGAACACATTTTACAGTTTTCATTTTTAACTTGCAGATTTTAAATTGTTTGAAAGTTATTCCAACATGACTAAGATAATAGTGCAGAATGATGCAGATCCTACATACAATGCCTGTTAAGACCTCTCATTTGACCAAACAGCTTCTGGTGCAGTAGTGCAGAAGCTCAGCTAGTGGAGTGTGTCTGAAAGCCATCATACTCATATTGAATTACAGGCACACCATAGCAGCAGGATGATCAGAGCATGAGCTGAGGGCAGGTATTCATTTATATTCGGTCATGTGCCATGTACTCAGATTTTACCTGGCTAAATTATGCTCTGAGGCTGAAAGTTTTGGCATATTTCTATTTTAGCAGGAAAATCACAAGCTTTAATAGACAACACTGGGAGATGTAATGGGCCCTTAATGCCCACTGACCAAAGCCCTCTTGATTTACAGAGTGGAAACTATAAGCTTTCTTTGGGTGCATAACCAGTGAATGAAACAAGAGAACTTGTTTTTGCAGCAATTTGAATACAAACAAGACAAAACAAACAAACAAAAAATTACTTACGTCTTTGGGTACTGGATATTCCTTTAATTTGCAGTTTTAAAACACATTTCTTGGAATTCCTACTGGATCAGGGAATCAGGCTGCTGCTGTGAAGAGCCTTATATTAATTCAGCTGTGATGCCACTAAGTCCTGCTGACAAATACCACGTTTACATTGTAAATTTAATTGTGATGGAGAAATTGTGATGGAGAAATAATTAAACCAGAAGAAATAATTACCATTATGGAAAACTTCTTTGACTATTAGTTCCCCTTTCTGGCTAGCAAGCTCTTGGGAGCCAATTTTTTGACATTGAGAGAGAAAATCATACCTATCCTGTTGCAGCTATTTAAAGATTTAAATATAAAAGAAAAAAGTTGCCCTCATGCATTGTTTAATGATATCTTAAGGTTCATTAAGAAAAAAAGACTTTACAATAACAACAGATTTAGTGTAAGAAACAGGAATTATCATTACTATGACCGCTAGTAAAATATTTCATTTTTTCTTCCTTCCTCCTTTCCTCCCACCCCTTCTGATCATATTTAGCTCCTGTCATATGTGAGTAGGTAATACTTTCCCAAATAAATCTGAGAAGTGGCCTTCTTTCACAAGTGGTTTTTACATGTGTTTCAACATGCATACTCTACCAATGTACTCATGCTACTAGCTTTAATCTTGGCAAGAATGCGAAGTACACAGCTACAGTGCCCAGAAGCCTCAGTCATGCTGCACTGTTCTCAGAGTAAAACTCTGGAGGGTATAGCAGGCACATTGCAGGCACTTATGGCACTTCGCACCATCGGCTTTCTCTCTCTGCTGGCACAATCCAGTTAAAGGAAAAAGACATCACCTCGAAATCAGACATGAGATGCTGCCCAGTTGAAAAGGTTACTGCAGCAAATGAGCAATTAGTGCACCCTGCTGCAGTGACTGCTTTAGGCTGAGAAAGGACTTAGACAAAACACAATAGCTGAACACACTAGCTTTGTAATCTGTTTGTCCTGAGTCCTGCCGTCAGTGCTGTACAATGCATTGGCAGAGTGTAACCCTCAGGGATGGTGTGAAGCCTGTTCTACCCAAGAACACCTGGCTTATTCTATCTTTATGCCTAAACTTGAAAAGACTGCTTCTTGTCAATGTACACCAAATCAAACCCTCAGACAAAATCTGCTGGAATAGAACTTTTCAGGTGACAAGGCCCTATGTACTACAAGTGCTTTAAAGAAACGCTATAAAAATCACTTCACTAATCTGCATGAGTGCAGCCTCGTTGAAGGGATCCATTCATCAACTTAATCAGATACTTATTGCCTGGTCTACTGTTCATTACAAACAAGGTTGCTAGGAAATATTTTCTGCACCAAAGTCTGGTCTTATGTTGTTTAAACATTTTGTTTTCGAGTGCTGGTTTGACAGTCTAGTATCATCATGATTCTGTCAACAGAAATGAAATGTAAAAGCTCATAATTGCTACTGAATGTTCAATACTTATGTGGTGGTTTACACACCTCAAAACACTCTCCGGGAGAAAGTACACAATGCAACAAAAATCGGGAGGCAGAGCAAAATAACTAATGCAATGGAAGAGTGACACAAAGTCAGAATAAATGTGAAGGAAAAGACAGACCAACCACTTAGGTAAGATTTACAATGGCAGAAAATCTACATGCTGGAATTTGTAGTCAATTGTTTCAAGCCATTAATGTATAATGAATGTGTGTTTTCTTCACTGTAAAAGATGCTTTAAAAACCAAATATCTTCCCCTGTGAGAAGCAGACACATCTGGATTTTGAGAGCAGAGCAGGCAATGCAGACAGAACTCTACCTTCCACACTGCCAAAGGGACAGCTGGCAGAGAAATAAATTGTTGCTTCCATGAAGAAAAGGCTTAATTGTTCAAATCTGAGCATTAACTTCCACCTCCTCACCTCCTCTTGCTTCCTGCTCCCAGCAGGCTTCTCAAACATTGAAGAATAGAATGGAAAATATTTCAGATGAGGAGAGGCCAAAGGGCTTAAAAGAATGAAGCAATATGATTGTTTTATAGCAGGTTCACAGGTGGCTTAAGCTGGTCTAAGACAGAACTGCAGCTAACAGGAAAAGCCCCGTCCTCACATCTGCTCTTATCAGCCAGTTCTCAAGGATTTCCTCTTCCCCAGCTCCCACAAAATGTGGCTGCTGAGAGAGGCATGTTAACTTCCCAGTGAAGAAATAAAAAAGGGGAGGGGAGGG
>VZRR01011470.1:35199-52071 GCA_013398015.1 Oreocharis arfaki
TGCAAACATCTATTAATGTAAAGATAGGTATGCTGATGAAAACACTTGGGACAATTTTTCTGGAGGATCCTGCTTGATCCTGCTCGGTGTTTTTCCCTCTTCAGTGAGTGCAATTCTTACAGGGTGGAGTACCCAGAACTGAAAAAGGAGAGTCAGTCTGAATTGATGCTTTGCTTTCAAGAGGATTTGGTTCTGCTCCTGAGTATACCAGTGCCGCAGTATCGCCCAGAGAGAGAAAGCCTGCTTACCTAGTCTTCCACAGCACTTCACACAAGTAGAAATGTGACTATTAATGCTTTAAACTTTGGATTTACCTATTTGTCCATCAGTTACTACCCAATATTTGTAATACTGTTTACATGGCTAGCTGAGGTAGCTCTGTTAGCAGAGGTGACTAAACGAATCCTAAGAGGTATTAGAGAAGGATGATGCTCTCAGGCAATTCCCTTACATGTTGTTAAAGGAAATTGAATCAAAGGAAATCCCCAAAGACCTTTTAGAAAGAGGTTTTGCATTTGTCTCTTGATATCTCCAACTAAAAGACAAAAGCAGCCCTGAGTTATCAAAGGACAAAAGATGGCTTAGAAATAATTTACTGAAAGGTCATGGGTTAGTTCTGGTAAACTACTTTGTAATGTGTGGATCTCAGAGAATGGTAGTTCTAATTTAGGAATCATGAGAAGAACACTAAACAAAAATATTATCCAGGAGTTGGGGATAGTAATTAATAGTTCAGTTTTAAACGGCATTTTAGATACAATTGTGTGTCTAGAAATGAAGAAAACTCAAGGACAATACAAACTAGAAAAACACAATTATAGCAGAAGTAATTTCAATAATTGGCTGTAAACTGGTAGCTGATATATATTTCAGATTGTTCTAATATGAACAATATTTTTCAGAGCACACATCAATAACTATGGCCCAGAAGAAAGACCTTTTAATTTTTAAATCTCTGTTTTGTTTGCGTAATCTACTTATGGCATTGTAATTTTTGGCAGATGGTGATACACTCTTTTTAACACAATGTACTGTGTAAATAAGATCATGTTTTTAGTAATTTTTTTCAAAGTTGATATTATTATCTTTCATTCTTTCTCTTTGCTGACCTGAGGTAAGAACAAGAGCCTTGAAGTATATAAATGGTTTCACGTGCTTTTACCACTAAATTATGCTAAGCCATCTGTAATCTAATGTCCATTTCCTAGATTACAAGCAATCCAAATACCAGAGAAATCTGTCAACTTTCTTCTTTATTCAAAAAACACAATTACTCTTTTTATAAGTGGAATAAAAACCTGCAAAATACCAAACCAATAACAAGACCCAACATATCCTGTGGTACATACAAGGACTCTGAAATTCAGTCAAAACCAACAAAGCTGTCATCAATCCAGTGGAAAGCTTGAGATCGTGATTAAGAAAAAGTTCGGTTTGCAACTGATTCTACAATGTGCCTCTTTTTTTTTATTGTTGTTGTTGCTTTTGTTTCATTCAAAGAACAACAGTCTGTAGCAAGATCAAGATTTTCATGCTTCCTTGCTCTTTTTCTCCTGTTCCTACATGTTCTTGTTATGGTCCTGGACTTGCACTCTTTAAGATGCTATACCTAATATGCAAATGGATTGTTAAATACATGCCATGAGAGTTTTTAAAGCTTACAGCGTAATGATGAAGCTTTAACACTAGCATACAGAAAGAAGAAGAAAATTAGAATACTCACGGAAAATATAATGTGATTTTTAGGTGAGAGACGTTTGTCCAGAATTCAGAGACTAGTCAAAGAAATGTATTAAGCAAAAGAAGATATCAAATATAAGCAAAGGACACCCAGATGCAAAGGAATTTAAGGTTCACGCTAAGGAGCAAAGCAGTTTCACTCTGAAATACCAAGAAAAGGTTTATCACTTAGTTCTCTTCTATCTTGAGATTTCATACACATATTTTTTAACACAAAAATTCTTGTTTGAGTGACAAAGTCTGAAATATTAGTATCCTATGTGTTATAGAAACTTCCTTCCTTTTCTCTTACTTGCTCTCTCATCCCCACATCCTTAGACTAAAAAATTGCTGAAAGGCAGGGAGTTAGACCCTGTACACTCTCTCTCAGAAGCTTTTGTGGAAGGGTTTGGGTACAAGTGGCTTTAAGATCCCTTTTCATCACAAAATCTAAAAGTCGAATTTATATTTACGAAATATACCTTCTTCATAAAATATCAGTGTTGGTGGATGGCAATCAAACTTTAATTGCACTACAAAAATGAAGACCCTTTGATAATGTTGACAGTAAAAGCATTATGGGAAATGAGAACAGTTTTTCATTTGGTTCAGTTTGTATCAGCACATCTTTTCTGCTACTTATTCTCTATTTGCCACATCAACATGATCTGTTCAAATGGCTCCTCATCCTCGGTGCATAGTCAGCTCCTCTGCAGTACTCCTTCCTCCTTTGTGGATTATCAGTTTGATCCAAATCCCTCTTACATTTCCAGTCACTGTGTGGATACTCCACCTGGTTGTCCAGTGCCAGAAACATTGTAATCCATACAAAAAATAACTGGTGGATATGAGCAAAGAGCTTTCCAGAGATTTGGGTTAATTAGTGAGAAACAGTACTGAAACAATTATTTTTATTTAAAAAACTGAGAAGAGAATAATGCAGCAACAGTTTTCCATTTGTTTGTTTGTTTTTCGTAAAAAGATAAGTGTCTTTGGTTAATTTTTCTCTGGAACTTTAGAAATAGCAGATTCCACTCCAGGCTGAGGGCTGACCACAGGTGGAGACAGAACACTGGCTCAGCTCCAGTGCTGAGTGGCAACTCCAGCTGTTCTGCAGAGAACACCATGCTTAGCAAATGCATATATACACAGTTGAGTTACTGACTGTCAGGGTTACAGTGCTGAAGGAAATCCCCAAAGAGAGGTAAGATCTTAATGGGCCTTTCTAGCTGTGACCTGCATTCTGACCTGGAACTCCTCTAAATTATAATCTGTTGCAACACATTCTCTCCACCCAGACAATCACATGGAAAAAAGTCTTTCCTATCACTCCAAAGAAACATTTGCCCACAAATCTGCTAAATAAAGTGTGGAGTGGCGCTCCGTATAAGCAAGAACCAGATCCTGCAGTGGCTGTGTGAACATTGAAAAAATCTTATTGAAAGCAATCAGAGATAGATTCAGACTAGCTTTTCTTCCTCCTCTCCTCTTTTTAATCACTTTAAAAAAAATTGTTAAAAATAGTTCCTTTTTGCTCCCAGAGGCCTAATCTCTTTCTTATATAGACCAGTGCCACAGTGGTGAACCTCTGCTGAGTGCCTTCAGATCCTTATCAGTGTAAATGAGAGAGTTCTTTTTGCCTTCTTAGTTCTGTGACAGCACTCTTCCCTCATGCTGGGCTTTCTGCAGAAGAAGATGTCATCCATACATTGGATGTTGTGCAGTCTGCAAGTATAGGAGGTTGGGAAAGAGAAACAGAACTAGCATTGATCTGTAGGAGATTCAGGAACAAGAGTAAGACAGAAGGAAAGATGGAGCAGTTTCTGTGCAGGTGTTTTTCTTTCGAAAATTTCATCTTTGCTCTTTGATAATGAGATGCCTTGGGAGGGCTTTTTAAATATATGAAAGGGAGTTTTCATTGGAACACATTTTAGGAAAAAGACCAAGAAACCAACATAAAAGAACATTAAAAAAGCTTATTACCCATTACATACCCATCCAGCATATAAGACATTCAAATGAGTTCAATCAAGCCAATTTGCATACAGCGCACACAAAACGGGCATGCAATTTGCACATTTTATTGTAAAGTAAAGCAATTCTCATGTCAGCATTCAAAGTCTTTAAAAGGAAAGTTCTCTATGCAGTTGAGTATTTCACAGAGAAGACTGTGGATAGATAGTATTCATAAAATACATTTTATCTAAATTGCTAACTGTCTTTAGCAATAAAACCGTCTGAAATAGATGTTGACAAGTGGAAATTATATTAAAACCCCTGCAAGAATTCAACATATTCAGGGCTATGTTACTGTAATTTCAATATCCTGCTATATCTGTGCCACTTATAGAAAGTGTATTTGCCCCCAATTGCAATTTAAAACAGCAAGACCTACATTTTTTGTATTCCTTTTGACCTCAATGGAACTTCAACCGAGGAAAGTCTAAGAAATCAGCCTGTATAAGTAGGTAAAAGCCAGAAAAACATAAAATTACTCAATATGGCTAATGCTAAATATTCCAACACAAAAATAGGAAACTTTGCATTTTTGGTATTTGGGAGAGGTCATAATTCTTAGTTGCTCCTTTCTTTCTCCTAATGACAATTTATTTAGTTCTACTTCTTCAAGACCCTGTTTCAAATATCCTGGTATTACCAGTTCTTACCTACCAAACCCACATTTGAATTCTACTTTTTGTTTCTCCCTCCCTGGCTTCTTAACTTATTTGTTTTCTACTCAGGCTTTTTTCTCCTTCATCTAGCCTGGGACCAGCCTCTGTCCAAGCGTACAGAGGGCCAAACTAGAAGTATGACAGTGGGAGGGATGCATTGCTCATCTTGGGTACTAAAGTTCCATTTTGGTGGGCCTAAGCCCAACCACCTCACTGGCCCTCTAAGCTCAGTCTGATTCATTTCTCACACTGGGGGATCCAAAACTGAATGCACTCTGTAGATGTGGTCTAAAAAATTCTCAGCAGAAGGGGAATCACATCCAGTGATTGACTGTCCATGTTCCTATTGAAACAGCCCTGGGTGTGTTTGACCAGCACACTGCTGGCTCATGCTCAGCTTGCTGCAGCCAGCAACCCCAGGACACTGTTCAACTAGGCAGTCCCTAGCATCTATCTCTGCAAGGGATTATTCGTTCCCATGGCAGATGTTCCTGTCTGTCCTTGTTCAGTTTCACGGGATTCCTGTTCACCTATTCCTCCATTTTGCTTAGTTTCTGAAAATTCTTCAGGGGCATTCTCAAATATTTTGTGTTATAACTATCACCAGTTTCAAAAAAGGACCTTGTACTCATACAACCTCATGGAAAGAACAGAGGCAAGTCTCACTGAAAAGGCAATTTTAAAGGGATAAGGCAACTCACAGGTACATATGGTGACCGTGGATGCCATAGTTAATGTGGGGAATAGAGGACAATATGATCTGTTGCGATTAGCATTATTGTGGTTTCAATCACATCAGCATGACACATTGCTTTTTCAGGTAAAATGTTTCGCTCAGGAAATACTGCAGTTTGGATGCTTGAACATGGTGGGACTTCTTGAGGGGCCGAACAAAAAGTTAAGGGAGCAAGGTGACGGCGTGTCTTGCTCCCAGTGGTTTTATGACAGATTCTTTGGTGAAAGGGCCAAGGTATGATGATCAGCACTCACTGGGTGTGGTGTGAGCCAGACAGCTCCTCATACATGGATGATCATCCTGCTCTGCCATCTCCAACAGTGCCTCCAGACTTCAGATTCTTCTGGACAATATCACTATAACCCTGCTTTAAATGCTAGGCATAAAGTTGTACGTAGTGGTGTTAGTAAGCACTGTCATGGAAAATTAAGGTCCAGGAATTTTGACAACTCAGACCAAATGGTTTGCCTCAGGATTCCTATGGCAGAGTGGATCAGTTTGTTTTGGAAATCAGATACATGACAGTAATCAGGGCTGCTGTCAGGATGCTGCTTAGAACTTTTCCTTCCAAAACAGTTTCAAAATTTAGTCAAGGCTGTGCCTGGGAACTCTAAATACAGCAGAATGTCAGCCTGTTTATATGCCCCCCCAGGCTATCTTCAACAGTTAATTCAGATGCACTGACCAGCAAAAGTCATGCAAGTTTAAACTCTCTTAACTGTTTGTCATGTATAATCAAAAAGAACCATCAAACTGAGGCTCCACTATTTAGCCAGTGTGGTTTATTTTGCAGTTAGTTGGATAATTAAAAGAAGCTTTGTGCGATAGCAGAGCAGGTAAGTGAGAATCCAGGAGCAATCAAATGTATTTATGGTTCTGCCTACAGCTGCAAGCACAGTGTTCAGCTGCTCTCTGCCAGTTTCCACACCCCGACCCAGTATAACAGCATGTACTGGAGTAGCACTGAGAAATAAGAATCTAGTCCATCTCCTGTAGAACTTAACAACTGTGCCTTTATTCATTTTTATTAGAGAGGGCCAAATTTCAGGACCTTGAATCTGTGAACCACACTGTGGCGGCATATCTGTAGTGTCTGCTCAGCCAGAAAGTGGGTAATTTCCCCTCCTGAATGGGACTGCAAAATAGGCCTCTCTAGAGTTTGTGCATGATCTCCTCCTATAGACACAGATGCAAGTATCACATGAAGAAGAGAGGTTGATTAGTGAGACACAGATGTCTCTCTGGCTGGTGGTCTGCAGAAATCTTACCTGAGGCCATTCATGAGTTCTGAGAAGCCTTAGGATGCATTCCTCAGCATCCCAGAGTCAAAGACAGTAAATAGAAGCTCCCACCATGGTCTTTAGAGTTGTTAAGCCCCAGCATCCCATGTGATTTTGTTGAAAAGAAATAACCTAGTAGAAATCCACAGTTAGTAGCAAACAAACTAAATAAGACCAAGGGGAAAGTAATTCCTTCATTTAGTAGAAATTCTCTGCTTTAAAAGCCAGTAAGAGAAGGTTATTCTATTTAATAGAGGCTGTAGCTTGTAAAAGAAGGTATACAGTCTACAAATTGAAAATATCTGTGAAAAGACAACATATTTAATAGAAACTCAACAGCCTTCTTTGTAGCAGCAGTCAAGCAGTATTTGATGTCAGAGGGGGAAAAAAAGAAATTCTATTATTAGCACTGAATTTTTTTTTTTTTTTTAAATCTCTTACTGCCTAGCAGGTTGTCAGGGCCACCTCCAAGAGCTCTGACAGTACTTACACTGTGAGCGCCCCTTCCTCACTTCATTGCACAATGATCCTCAGCCGGGTTTTCAAACATAATTATTTCTCTGGGTAACAATGTGAAAGGCAGCTGCAGTGAGCGTGGAGGTCAGGCAAAGCAGGCCGTGGATGCAACAGCACCTGCCTTTTGCATGCAAAGACGGAGCAAATTACAACATTTGTCGCCAAGGAACTGAGCAGCAGCACCATGTGTGATGGCCTCACGAGCACCATTTTCATCGTGTGCATGGGTATAGCTTTTCAAATCTAGAGCAGGGAACAGATGTTTCATCAAAAGACACATTTAAAATAAAGATAATTATGCAGTAAGAAGCTTAATTACATAGGATTATTCAGGTCCACTTAATTGCCTGACAGTCTGAGGGCCTCCTACATATTTGCGACAGAAGCACCCTTCTCACTGGGTTACCAAACTCGGTCATGGCTTCAGGACAAATGTAGTTGTTTTAATCCAACTAATACTAGTTTCTGATTTTCAGCTAGAAGGAGAAAAAGTAAGCAAACTCACCAAGCATTAAAATATCGTTTTATTCCCATAGGCATTGTATTTTCTTGCATGGAATATGAGTATCCTGAACTACAAAATCTTGATGGTTTTATCATTGTATAGTATGACGAACATTAATTTCACTTAGATACAATTTAGCTAAAGAGTAGAATCTCCTCTGGTCTTACTGCTCACACATGCCTACATATCTCCAGTTTTCAGAAGTTTGTTATGACTTTTTCATATGGTTCTTTAAAAATGGCCTTTCGCCTCCCCAAAAAGGGACACCTTCTTTCTCCACAAGCAAAAGTTCTAATACTGTAAAAAGAAAAATGTATTTAAGTCTAAGAAAGAAATTTTTTAAATCTCTGCTTAAGCAACACAGCATGAACTGTGTGGAGTAGTGCAGCCATTCTGCGGGACTGTATTCTCATGGTTGTTACTGAACAGATCATGCTAATACCTTTCACAGAAAAATAATGATTTCTGTGAAATTATGCTGACAGGCTTCCAGTGTGATTCTATGGAGTCCTGTGATCTTACCAACTGCAGAGCTTGGATTCAGCACTGCTCCAAAATACAAAATTAGGAAGGCAGATATGCCATGTGAATCACACTGAACAAGGAACACCCCCATTTGCAGGGTCCACGCAGCTACGGGTTTTAAAGAACACACAGCATCAACCTAGGTTTTTTTAACTCTTTACCGGTTTCAGAAAATAGTTCAAATGATTATTTTGTAGAGAACTATGCAATTAAATTTCATCTTTCCAGCCCTACGTGTATTAGTTCCCCATACTCAACACGTTTTTTGATAATGTACTGTGGGGCACAAGCAAAGCCACACACCAAGTTCATATATAAGGGGTGTAAATGTGATATTGAAAGCTTGAGCACCAAAATGATCTCTTACTTTCCATCAAAGAGAGCACTATAATATTTGCATCTGTCAAGCCATTGCAGACTTTTCTTACATAGACAAACTAAGAACTCTTTCACTGCATTACTGAAAAAAAACCCAGAAAAAACCTGCAGAAGAATTAACTTTATAAGGAGTTAAAGCTTCTCATTTAGGAAAAAAAATCCTTAGTTCAGTCTAAGCAGGTAAATGTAACTTAAAGCTTGGGAAAGATGATTACCCTATAATGGCTCCATTCACATTCACAAAGTTGGGGTCATTTTAAACTGCTGCTATGTTTTGGAGTGCTGCCCAGAAAACTTTGGTGTGAAAAATCTGCTGAATGCCTTTGCGCTACATTTGCTAACAGTATTTAAGGTCAATAATGCAGGTGCGGGCTTGCCCTCATTCATTTTGAAAACTTAAAGACTTCTTCCTAAACCTCTGTTTAAAAGTGGCTTTTGCTCAAACCTCTAAAAAGAAGACAGAATTGAGGAAGAATGAGGAAAGGATGCAATTTTGCTGTTATCAGGAGAGAACATGAGGGAGGTGCTAACAAATCATAAACCAAGAATAAGTTTCAGTGTGGTAACTTAACTTTTATAAACATGTACCAGCACTTAGTGCACCTGCCAAGCAAGTCGGAGGAACTTTTACTACTTTCCACACTAATGGTGTCAAGGTGCACTGAATGTTTTCCCCCCTGCTGCTTGGGAGTGACATTAGAGAGCTCCAGCAAAGCATATGCCCAAGCTCCTACTCCAGAGCAGCTATCGTATGCTAGGGTGACACTATGACTGATCACACCCAGGCACTGCTTCTGTCGCTGCAAATGGGCTTTCAGTTATAATGGAAACGCTTAGTTCAAAGCACCGTATACATTACATGTGTTATTAATGGCTGAAACAGATGCTTCCATCTACTGAAAGGGTTTGTTTTTATATAAAGCAAATCCTCCTGTAAATTTGGATCTTTTATTGGGTTGCATATCAGTTTGAGGGATAATAATAAGAAAAGCCCCTTCTACTTTGCTTTATATTGCAGAAGCGTTTAAATTTTTAATTTGTGTTTCATATCAACAAATTTATATACATCTACGCACATTTTATTACCCATTTTATATGGCTCCGTTTGTTTCTGTTGTAAATTGCACAGTTTCTTAATCACTGCTAAGCATAAAATGCCCCATCAGTAAATTATTCATACAATAAAATACATGATGTGGTTTACAAATGATGGTTATTAATTTCAGGACAGAGATGTTGCATTTGTATTGGGGTTTATGTTCAATTAACACATTGCTGCATTAATGCAAAGTGTCAGCACAGAATTGAACCAGAGACTAAATGAAAATGAAGTACCCTGAAAAGGAATTATTGCCTGGGCTAAACATAGTAAAAGCCAATTTATTTGTGAGTTTGCTTGTACAGTACCACCTGAGGTATACATGAGCAAATCCAGAAGCATAGATCATGTTTCCAAAAGGAAACTCTCTGATTGCTTTACCTTTTTATGCACATTTTGTGGAAAGAATTGTGTCTCTGTACACATGATTGATCAATGACTGCAAAGCTGGAGCAGGTGCAGTTCATGAAAGCGAGATTACAAGTAAAGGGAATACATCTTTAAAAGTAAAGTCACCCATTTTTTAACTTAATTATAAACAAGAATGTTTCCTAAGGCACATGCAATTCATGGGAGAAAAGGGTGGCCACGGTGGAAACAGTGATTGTTATCTTTTAGATGCAAAGCATAACATTAGTTTTATTTGTCTGGTATGATTTTGCTGGAAGAATTCTGTAAAGTACTCTGAAAAACCAAAAGTAATAGCAGCAGATGGTAATGGTTCAAACAAAATGCTGAATTAGACTTTTTCAGAATAGGACAACTTTGTACAACAAAATTGCTTATATGTTTTGAATTTGAATGCTGTAGAGGTTAAAACTAACCCTGACTGTAAACCAAGCAGACTAGGACTATGTTATGTGAACATGTGGTATGTCTCACTTCTGTTTTCTGCTCTCTCAACCTGTGTGAACTGCAATGCTCTTTCTGCCCTTGGATAAACATCTGAATGGTTGTAAAATATTGGCGTCAGAAAATAAGTTGGAATCATTAAAAAGGTTCTGGATTTCAGCATACTAAAATCAGAATAATATCAGGAAAATTAATTTGAATTAAGTGTCCCCATTTTCAGTAAGACGTCTAGCTGTACAACCATAGAGGTTGCTTGACAAACCTCCCAAAACCTTTGCGGGACAGTAAATTTCATTGTGAGGATTTAACACTAGTACTTGTGTATTTGCAGAGAAACTTAAAAAGTCCAGCTGGCACAAAATCACCACAAAACTGGCACCACAATCCTGAATAAAGTTCCTCTGAGGTTCACGTTTCATTCAGGTGGATTACATCTGCTTAATCATATTGCCTCAAAGCACCTGAGCTCCCCCTCATCTCATCACAGGTGGGTGCTGAAGGAGCGTATCACCCTCAGACTTTCTTCGTGTAATTTTTCCTGTTTCACTCCACATCAGCAGCGAGGTGAGAGGCAGGATTTGCTTCCTCACAAAACAGCTCGTAGGGTGCAACTTCATAGCTGGAGGGCAAGCTCTGCAGATGTCGCAAACCTAGGGACAATTGCTGGTCCATCTCCAGCTGAAGTTTCTCTGCTGGACTGCAATGTACACTCTCCATTTAGGGACCCCTGCATGAAGACAGAAGAGATAGATTTAGGGAAGGAAACAACACTCTGCTATCCCCCAGAAACCAGGCAAACCTTCACCACACAGTATTACCATAGCATGGGCTAGGCTGGGATGTAAACAATTTTTTGCAAGGTTCATTAGTAAAGTTCGATAAGCAGTGCTAGAAATAGAAGAATTTTCTAATGCAAATATTTTATGTAGACTCAGATTTGAAAATTCGCCTTACTGAAGAAGGCATACAGCATGTACCACTACACAGTTATGAGCCACTGAGGAAGATATACTGTTACTATATAGTCAGCTAAAAACACAGTTACTTTGACTTCCTAATAAGAGAAAGGTGTTTTCTGTGGTACGGAGCTTCCACCTATAAAAGTGGAGAGTAGACACCCGAAGAGCAGCTACAAGTCACAGTATAGGAGTGTGTGCATTTCCACTGCTTAGATTAAGATTTTTCCTCTGCCTGTGCCTCTGCTTAGGCCCTACCACCTGGGATATAGCCTGCATCTGCAGGCTGTGGTTTCTCACAAGAACATGCCCACGCTTAAAATTCACTTTTTTGTAGCTACATGGCTCAGCTTAAGCAAAATTTCCCGAAGAGGTGCATCTCAGAAAAAATTTGAAAAAATAAGACCATGGTTTTTAAAAATTTCTAGTTCTAAATTATTTTTTCTTCTGTTCCTAGATCTACCACAGTAAAAACCAACATTAAAAAAAAAAGGTGGGTTTTTTTTTATTTCAATAAGACAAATAATTTAGATATATCCACAAATAAGAAAATGGAGGTGCAAGGGAAATTACCATCAAGTTATTAATCCAGTTTTGATATTAATCTGTGGACAACATATTCTACAATGAATCTTTAAGATGACGCTGGGGTCCACAGCTGACAGTTCAATAATTGTGAGTGCATTGCAATCTGATGAGATAAAATCTTACTGTAAATTTGGAGTAATAATTACTAACTGTAAAGTACTATTATTCAGGGAAAATAGAAACAGTAACATTTATACCTTCTATAACTACATTAAAAAAAAAAAATCCTTCCTGTGACTCCCAGTCTTCAATGTACGTTAGGAACTTTTCTTGAAAATTATCTTGAATTTGCCATGCTAAATTTGCTTTCCCTTAGGCCCTTTCTGCGCCCATTTTGGTGCTAAAGGATCTTTCTGTGGCCATTTTGATACTAAAGGATTTGTGTCGTATGACTGGTTTAGAAGTAACTTACTAGTGTAAAAAATAATATGTAAAACTGGAAAAAGGAACTGTCTTGATTGAGTTGAACATTCTTTAATGGGGCAAAGATATTTCTAGTATTAAAAATTAACTACTTCATAGAAAAATAACAATGTTCAGTGACCTGGTAGCTCATATTTTACTGCTAATTTGTTGTATGATATCCATTAATGTGCTTGGACTAGCTAAGCTCAAATGATGCACATCAGCTTCAGACAACTTCGCTGTTGTCTAGAACAAGTCCTGAATCAGGGTTTACTCCATATTTTCTTCTACTTGATAATTTAGCTAAAGGAAAATAGCTCAGTTAATGGATTACACTTACCCTGAAGGACTTCAAGCGCCACATGATAAAACTTTGAATGAAAGATGATCAGATGAGACAAGGAAGGATAAAGTATGCAGATAACAGTAAGGAAAAATGTTTTTCAAAACAAGGCAAAGAAAAGCTTTTGCTTAGGTAATCTGTATACAGACTTTTTTCTTTTCTTTTCAATATTGACTCATTGTATGAAGAATTCCAAGAATATGGTCATCTCTGGCAGTCAGGATGCTGCAACAAACCCACTGAAATGTCCAATCTGTTCATGGATATGTTCTTGAGGAGTAGACTGCAAAAGAATTTTGTCTTCTGGAGACTGCTAACAGTTACCTGAGCATTGTACACTTGAAAAATATGACTTCACATTTAATACTTGAATGTCATATTGTTAAGTATTCAGGAATGGCTCAAAAATTGCTCAGCTGGAAGAAAAAGAATGCTAAACAAAACACCTGAGACATGCATTTAATGCAGTGTGATTTAAGGAAAAGTGGCTTTCTTTTGTTACTCTTGCCTCCTAAATGGAATTTATAGCCTCATTTTTGAAGATTTTCTCTCTTACATAAAGCCTCAGAGGCCTCGCTCTCACAATATTTGCTAGTTTTTGGCTTTGATAATACATGACTATAGATAATAGACTTTCAGTGTCACAGATTCAGCACAAATTCATGCTTATACATTAGAAAATGTCTCTTTCCTCCAGATATGTTTTTAGTTACAAATGCCTTACACATTTCAGTGGCTTTCTCATGCTGAGAACTTCATCTAGGCTTGGGTCTGATCCAGCTCTCACCATAGGCAGTGGTAAGAACATTACTGGCTTCAGTAGGGACTAAATGAAACTCCGTGGATTTTATCCTCATTTCTATGTGTTCAGTCCCAAATGCAGTACTTACTGTGAGGAGTCCTATTCAGATCAAGAGATCACTCACACGTTTGTAATAAAGTACAAGCAAAAGTGGGAGCATGTACACATATATGTGTACGGTTATATATATATGCTGTTAAATTACTGAGGGCTGCACTGCTTGTGGAAGAATGTGGCTTATCACTGTAAGTGTTAGAATCACAGAATCATGGAATCACAAATACCTCAAGCTGGAAGGGGATCACAAGAATCATCTAGTCCAACTCCCTGGCTCTCTCAGGACTACCTAAAACTAAACCATATGACTAAGGCCATCTTCCAGTCACTCCTTCAACTTTGACAGGCTTGTTGCCATGACCGCTTCCATAGGAGCCTGGTCCAGTGGCCAACCAACCTCTCAGTGAACAACCATTTCCTAATGTCTAATCTGAACTTCCCTTGAAAGCGTTTTATTCTAAACCTTCCTGTTTTTTCTCTGGTCGGCAGAAAGAGGAGATCGGCATCTCCACCTCAGCTGTTCCCTCTCAAGCAAGGTGTAGCCAGTAATGGGATCATTTAGCCTTCTCTTCCCCAAGCTCAACAAGCCAAGTGACCTCAGCTGCTTCTTCTAGACTTGCCCCTGAGGCCTTCTACCCTCTTGCTTGCACTCCTCTGGATACACTACAATAGTTTGATGTCCTTATATCGTGGCTCCCAGAGCTGCCCCCAGCACTGGAGGTGAGGCCGCCCCAGTGCAGAGCAGAGTGGGACAATCCCCTCCCTTGCCTGGCTGGTGATGCTGGGCCTGATGCCCCCCAGGACACGGGTGGCCCTCCTGGCTGCCAGGGCACTGCTGACTCGTTGTCATCCACCCAAAACCCCAGATCTCTTTCTGCAGGGCTGGTCTTCAGATAGTCTCTATTCTGTGTATTTTTCAGAAGTCAAACACTTGAAGTAACTAATCTTTTTTGACGAGTCTTTCATTATGTCTGACATAGACATTATTCACAAATAAATGAACTGCAAAATGTAGCCCTTTATCTTACTCAAATTTGTTGTGACACAGGCCTGACTTTTTTTGTTTGCCTTATTTATAGTGATCAGATGAATAGTTCGGGTGGACTATTTTAAATCAATAGATTATTTGGGTGTTGTTCAGCTTCAGTTTGTTATCTATGATTAATCACCTGAGTGTTTAAGTATGGTTTCTGTATTCTGATTGGATGCCTGAAACTTCTGAGAACAGGAAAAGGAGTCAGCAACAATAATTAATACACAGTCTAAGTGAGCACACTTTTTAATACATTAATGACTTAGTATAATATGAAAATGGATGTTAATATGAACAAAATCTCTTGATAATTAGTACAATTAAAAAACTGTTACTATATAGTAACAGTTTGTGTAAAATACTTAAACCAGTGTTTTTGCTATTTTCAATCCTCTGTAGTTAGTTCTGTATATCCATTATTAAATTGCTGCAAAATAGTGAAAGTGCCACACTGCTGAAATGAGAAAACTAATTTTTGCAGGGACAAAGGTTATCGAACATTTTATGGCGTAGATACAGCATGGAAGAAAAAGCATAGGTTCTTAAGCTGTTAGTGCAATTGACAGAGGATTTCACTGACCTATTCCAGACCTTACCATTATAACAACAACTTAGTCATTAAGAAAAAGTGGTTTTAATGAGAATGGTCTCTACGATACACAGCATCCTTTTCGTACCCATGTGACAAGGCATAGAAAAAAAAAGATAGAGCATTAAAAATAATGAAAATTAACTGCCCTTAAAATACAATACAATTTCAAAAGATCTTGAATAATGCCTAGGGGGAGTAGGGTAGCTATAAGCAGCAGCAGGAGTGCAGCTGGCTTCTGTGCATGAGGACAGTTGAAATGTGAGCACTTCCAGTTTTTATTCAGACAATTACAGGAAAAAAGGAGTCTGAGAAGGTAAAATAAATCCTTCATGTGGAAAAGAATGACATAAAAAAAGCACTCTAAAATGAGAGACCTGTGACCAAGACGACACAGGTCTGGACCCAGTTTTCTCTGGAAGTCTGTTGCAGACCCTCATCTGGAGTTTGATGGCATCTCACAAGTTCCTGGGGAAACAGCCTACCCTGTGCAGCAGGTTTGGCAAACAAACCAGCACTTGCATGCACCTCTGCCCTTTTTGTGGTCTGGCTTCAACTCAGGAGATGTCACTGAGCTAGGTCTTAACCTAGTGTCTGTTCACCTTGTTCCTACCTCCGGGAGGAGAAAAGGAAGCTGTAGTTACCACTGCTTTTACCTGCAAGGTCAGATAGGCTTCATTCCCTCCCATTCTCTGAAATCCTCAGAATTTCAGAAAGAGTTTTTATGGCCGAGGGAGGGTAAGGTGTGCCTGGTGGGACAGCAGGGTGGCTGCGGGCAATTCCAGCACCACCAAAAGTGCCCCCTTGCTCCCTGAAGTCATGGCCCTGGTCTCTTGGCTCAGGTGTTTTTAACGGAGATTCACAGTCGTGAGGGGAATGTCTTGACTTCGCGCTTTTCTTCCCCCTTCCCCGCAGTCCAGTTAAATGTTGATACACTTGTTTAGGGTTTTTTTTCTCTCAACGCTTGTATCACTTATTAGAAATTTGGGGTAATGGGCATTAAACTAAATTAAATAAAACTTTTCCAAGCTGAAAATATTTTGTCAAGGAGAGGAGGGGAAAATAAGTCATGACAAAATCCTCGCACTGGCCGTGCCACAGTGCCCAGTAACAGCAGAGAAGGGGGAGCACAGGCTCTTCAGTGAGGTGTTAGTGCCTGTTCAAGGGATTGGTAAGCACCACCTTCAACTATGGAGAATGAAGCCCTGATTCATATAAGGATTTTGTTATATCTTCTCCTAATAAAAAAGGAGGGGGCTGGAAGCATCAATCTGGTCAAGCTTTTCAATTGTGGCTCTTTTAAATGTACACAGAGCTAGAAAGCAATGAATATGGCAGCAGAAACACAGCATTTTTATATTACAATAACTATTTCCACAAATGCTAATTTACACTAATAATTCTGTTGTGTTATGATGACGAGTTCCTCAAGCTTGCAAGTCTGAAACCACATTGTCTCATGGAACTCCTGATTCAATGGAGAGGACTCAGTCCTAATCTGCATGCCAGGAAGATGTGAAATAAAGGGATTTTCTGTGAGATCTGCAGGTGAAATATAAAAGTGAACAAACCCTCTGCCCTTCCAATGAAAATATTCCAGGACCGACACATTCATCTTCTTCTTTCAGAATTGTAGGACAGATATTTCAGTCTTTGGGAAAGTTTACATAAAAGAGAGATGGGAAGAAAGGGCGTATTTGGTGTCTTAAAGGTCACAGAGTTGGTTTTTCAGTTTTTCGCTGAAAAAGAGAGCAGAATGCAGTGATAACCATACTGTGGTTTTGGTTTTTTTCTTTTTTTTTTTTTCTTTTTTTTTT
>VZRR01011470.1:52102-72324 GCA_013398015.1 Oreocharis arfaki
AATATTCTGGAATTAATACAATCAGAAAAAATCATATTGGGGTTGACTAAGCAGGTATGCCAAGAAACACTTGTTTGTGGAAAGAAAACTTTAGAATCTTGCAGTCTTAGATCTCATGTGATGTTTTTTACAATTATGTTTAATAAAATACACCATCTAACTCTTTCACATTGAAATGGTGTGCCAGGAAAATGACAAAGCATTCAACATAGATTTTTCTCATACTGATAAAAATCAAGAAGCAACTGCACTAGGAAGTGAGTTGTACTACTGCAAAAACAACTTCTAGAAACATAAAACTGGGACTGTGTCTCCTGTCAAATGCACAGACACTTAGATTAACTCTGATTGTAATTGAAAGCAGAATTTGAAGTTGTCAATTTACTGCTGAAGTGCTGCCTATTCCTTAAACATTTGCTTTGTCTAAATGTAGCTTATGCAAATTTTAGAACAGAATCAGGGGTTCAGCATATGCAAATATTCCTTTAGCTAGTGGAAAATTAAACATCTTAGCGAGATGTTAGAGCAGGTTATATTAAAAAAATATAATACTCTCAGGAAAGAACACCTAACATATATAGAGTGCTAATGACTGAAGAAAAAAAAAAATTTGTTCGTCTTTATCTCAACATTTAGATTAAAGTAGTTGTGAAACTCCCAGCTCTAACATGGGCTGACATAATTTTGAAGCCAACTTGTCACTATGCTACAGAAATCATTGGTGCCCTAGATGGTTTATTGGTTTGAAATTTAGTTGTTCAGAAGGCAGTGATAGGAATTTGAGGTGAGTATTCCACTGAAGTGGGCAGTATTTTAATGAAAGCTTATCCAGCTAATGAGCTTGACAGGAAGCTGCTTTTCTCCTTGAAACCAAAATAAAACACCAATTTGTAACCACCATAACCATAAACCAAACCTTTACTATTTAATTATTTTCTGGGCAACAAATTAAAATGCATTTCATATTTGTTGGTTTGGGTTTTTTTTAATAATTAATTTTTTCTTTGTTTTCTAGGACTGTTCTTTTCAGACTTGTAGTAGAGAAAACTCATTTCTTCATCTGAAAACCTCTTTCACGTTTGGCTCATGAGCAATAAAGGTATGTGAAAGTGTCTTGAACTTTGTTTTGAAGCTCTAGCATATCCTGAAAAGGTTCTGCCATGAAAATATGTATCATATCATATAATGATAAAATATAATGAAAAAGTTCTCATCCCAGCAGGATGTCAACTTCAAGTACCTGGTAAACAATTAACTTTCATTTAGATCCTGTCATTAGGTGTCACTTACATTTCGCTGTGACTTTATCATGCACCATATACTTTATTTCACACCTTTACTAAATTCACAAACCACGAATTTAAATATCCCACATTTTTGACATGCATCCCACATGGTAAGTGTCAGGTTTTTTTAACAAAACCTAAGAATTATATAAGACTGAGATCAAATTGAAATGAAATTAGTTGAGATCTAAAAGCTAAGCTAAGTCATTTACAGCAGCTTCATAAAAGGTTCAGATATGAAATGCAAATTCTCTCTGGAATTAAATAAAATATGTTTAAACCATGTCATATAATATAAAGGTCTCTGTTGGTAGATTTTTGAAAGACTGTCACTTCATTAGAGCATAGATATTAGTAGGAGATCAATATGTAGTGCTGGATTCTAATTTTAAATTGTTGGATAAATGCAGATGGTAAGTAAATAGGGAATTTTGTGATTATACCCTTTGCCAGAAATGGTGTAATTTTAACCATGCAACATAAAGTAATATTTTTTAATCTTTAATTGTATTCTAAGATTTTAATAGTTAGATGACAGACTATCCACCGACGGATTACTGTCAGATGCTTTCCTTTTAAACTGTGGAAAACAATGCTCTGCTGAATACACATGAAGCATTTGTTTCTCTTGAATAAGATTTTCTCATTTTCAGCTTATTTTTATTTGTAGTTATCTTACAAAACAGTGCTACAGCTGCTGCCCTGATTCTGCTGTTCATCATTTCATAAAAAAATTTTTATCTGCTCTCAGTATTTCCATTTTGCCAAGTCTCTGACTTTTTTTTTTCTCAACACAGGAGAAATGCTCGTCTCTAAATGACTTTTGTTCAGCATAGAAACATGAGGATTCATGTGGTGAAAATCACTTGTTAGGTACAGTGTGACACACAGGCTGGTGGTGACGTGACTAAAGTTCTTCTTGACAATGCTGGTTTTGTGACATGAGTTCCTCAATATTTTAATAGGACCTAATAGGAATACAGGAGAGCCAACAGCGGGGGACAATACATCCTGTTCTGATACGTGCCACTGCAAAATCTCAAGCTAATAATTACATTCTTTTTTCTGTTCTGTTCTGGTCTGCTCTTCTTCAAAAAGGGAATATATGCTTGTGTAAGAATGACTATATTTTAGCTTCATCCCTAGTTTTGTGGGTGCCTGTGGATTGGCAGTACCAGGGTGCAATCAGCATTGTGGTACACCTGAGCTAACAACCCATGCCAAGAGACTTAGCAGCAGATACGGTGCAGAGGTAATTTAAGATTCCTGCACCCCTGTCTGAGCTTTGAATAGATTGTTTTTCCTCTGCTAGGTATGTCTGCTCGCACTGATGTGAGCTTGAATATATTTCAATCATCTCCTGTTAAATGCCATATATTGCACCTCTGGTCCAGGTCTCCTAAGACAAAGCTTGAGGCAGCTAGCTTAGTTGAGGCAACAAACTATTTACAAAACTAGTTTGCAGCTCTATACTTGTATTGTCTGAGACACCTCAATTGGAGTGTGATAACAAACATTTGATTTGATGATTCCCAAACCAGTCACAGAAACTGGCTTCAGATATCCTGCCTGTAATACCTCGAAGTATCTTCAAAACTGTTACCGAGACAGCTGGTTTTTACAGTATTTCTTACAGAACATTTTTCACTTCAAACGGTGTCTTGATTCTGACCTCACTTGTCGGTGTAGACCAGGAATAGTATTACTGGAGTCAGCAGAGACACACTGCTGTGACAAGGTCAGAAACTGACCTTTCTTGGGAGTCATTCCAAGTCTAGTACCAAAAGCTATTAGGTATGTCATATTCAGAACATGGCACAAAGTTGTAAATATGGGTCAAAAATAGATATTTTTGTCATTATCTGACATGTACCTAGCTACTTCTAAAAGAAAATGTTGATCTAATTGGCTCCAAAATAAAGTTCAGCTACAGCTGCCAATTTCTTTTAATGGAGAATGCGGAAGAATTTTATTTTCTGTGATTCTCTTAAAAGCAGATACCAGATTGATCAGAGAAAGAATAGCCACCTTTTTAAACCTCTTTTTCTTCCACTCCAGGGCACCTGATTTGACATTTACAACACATCCTAGCAAAAAAATTTTCTTTATTCTAAGAAGTGAATAAGAAAATTTGTGGTTTATATGTTAATCCACTACTCATTTTTCCATTTTTCCCAAAATTTTCTTGGATGTCTAATGGAAATTAGTGACCATATAGAAAATCCCCCCAACATGCAAAAGCAAACCTTCAGTTTCTGCTGGTCTGTATTATCATCTGGAGATAAAATGGAGAGATGTCTAACCTCTGGAAAAGCTCAGCATATCTGGAGCCTCAGCAGCCCTCACATAGCACAACATCCATATGGTAAAGGGGTACCTAGTTCATTAAAGCATCATTAAGGGATAAGTAGGGTGCATCATCCCATTCCCATTGCAGCCATTGCCTCTGGCCAGGAGATTTTGCTGTCCATGTGGAGCAGAATAACAGGGTTAGAGATGCCATCTGCCTGTTCTGTGGAAACTGGGCCACTGACAGGCCAAAACCTCCAAGACCTAGGAGACCGGGAAGAGAAAGCAAAGGACCTTTTCTAGCCAACTGGTGAACACAGACACTCATATCAAACTAATTCTACCTTTTCCAATGTATCGGATCATCCAGTCGGCATTCGGTCACTAGCGGTGTCCCACAGGGACACAGTCCTCTTAATTGGGCACAATCCTGTTTAATATCTTTATTGGTGGTTTGGATGAGAGGATCAAGTCTACCATTAGCAAATTTGCAGATGACACCAAGCTGGGTGGGAGCGTTGATCTGCTGGAGGAGAGGAGGGCTCCGCAAAGGGGCCGGGACAGGCTGGATCAATGGGTTGAGTCCTGCTATGCAGGGTTCAACAAGGCTAAATGCCAGGTCCTACACTTCAATCATAACAACCCAAAGCAGCCCCACAGGCTGGGGTCAGGCTGATGGAAATCAGCCCAGAGGAAAAGGGTTGGAGGATGCTGGTCAACAGCAGCTGAACATGAGCCACCTATGCCCAGGTGGCCAAGAAGGCCAATGACATCCTAGACTGTATCAGGAATAGTGTGGCCAGCAGGACCCGGGCAGTGACTATCCCCCTGTACTAGTGAGGCCATGCCTGGAGTCCTGTGTCCAGTTTTGGGACCCTCAATTCAGGAAGAACATTGAGATGCTGGAGCTTATCCAGAGAAGGGCAAGAAAGCTGGTGAAGGGTCTGGAGTACATTACTGACAAGGAGAAGTTGAGGGAACTGGGGTTGTTTAGCCTGGAGAAAAGGATGCTCAGGGGAACCCTTACTGCTCTGTACAACTGCCTGAAAGGAGGTTGTAGCCAGGTAGGGTCGGTCTCTTCTCCCAGGCAACCAGTGACACAATGAGAGGACATAGCCTCAAGCTGCACCAGAGGAGGTTTAGCATGGACATTAAGGAGGAATTACTTCATGAAAAGGCTGGTTAAGCACTGGAATGGGCTACCCAGGTGCGTGGTGGACCGTCCCTGGAGGTGTTTAAGTCTGGATGTGGCACTCAGTGTCACTCTAGTTGTCAAGGTTGTGATCGCTCATAGGCTGGGCTGGATGGTCTCAGAGGCTTTTTTCTAATGTATTTGACTCTGTGGTTCTGTGATTCTGTACCTGCATGGCAGACTTTTGTTCAAAGCTACTGGAAGCTCCCCACATGTCCAACAGAGCCAGTGTCAGCTGGCTCCAAAACACACTCACCACTGGCCTAGGCTGAGCTCATCAGTGACGGTGGCAGCACCTATTGGACAGCAGGTTTAAGAATGAAATAAAGTTATTGCACAGAAGCACACAGTGGACAGAGAAGAGAGTAATGAGATGATGTAAGAGAAAGACCTCTGCTGATACCAAGGTCAGTGCAGAAGGGCGGGGAGCAGCTCCTCCAGGTGCCACAGCAGAGACTACCCTGCAGTTCATGGTGACAAACATAGTGAGACAGCTGTGCCCACAGTAGAGCAGAGATCCACCTGCAGGCCCTGAAGGACTCCGTGCTGGAACTGGTCAAAGGAGGCTGTGATCCCATGGGAAGCACACACTGGGCAGGCTGCTGGCAGGACCTGTAGATCTATGGAGAGTAGAGTCCACACTAGACAGGTCTCCTGCCAGGACTTGTGAACCTGTGGGGGGCTCCACATTGCAATAGCTTGTTTCTGATGGACTGCACCCCATGGAAGGGACCCATGCTGGAGCATGGAAACGGTAGCTGATGGGAAGGACACGCTGCAGAAGTTCAGGGTGGACTGTTTCCCACAGGAAGGACCCCATGCTGAAGCAGGGTGAGAGTGAGGAGTCTTCCCCCAGCAGAGAAAGGAGTGGTAGAGGCGACATGGATGAAGCAACCACAGCTCAGGAGTTGGGTTACATACGCACAAAGCCCTGAACAGTAGCAGCTTTACTGGGTGACCCAAACCAAGTTAATTTTTGAGCAAGAGGTCCCCAGCTGTACAATATGGAAAATGGCACTTCCATCTTGCTCATGTTGGTGATGGGAATAGCTATAACAAGACCCAGAGCACTCACATCCCATGGTAGCAGAGACTGCAAGAGCATAATGGGGATACATCCTAACAATGTAAACAACATGCAAAGCACAGAGAACTCTCTTTCATAGCTTCGTCTGCTGTTTTTCATTTTACAACAGATGCAAGTTTTGCCACAATGCTTTGACTTACATATATGCAAATATTTTGTAAAAAAAAGGGGATATAAAAAATGCTTTTTATAGCATTAAAAATGAATACCAATCCTGACAATCAGCAAAAAGAAAAATACAGTTTGGAGCTTTGTACACAAATAAACATTTGCAGATAAATTTGCATCAGCTTATATTTGTATGATTTGAGTTCACTATATTGAAGCTATTGCCTTGTTAGTCTTGACAGCATGCTGCTGAAAGAAACATAGCATTTGTAGGGAGGTTCATTCTTTTCCATCAAAAATGTATACCTAATTAAATGCTTGTGCTTTCATTTTACCTCAAGCCTCCACTTGGCAGGCAAGAACAAAAAATGGGATCTTGTACCATGGCAGTCCTTTGTGCAACAAGCTGAAAAAAAACAAAAAAGCTTTTTATTTCAACCTAACACCAATTTGGGTGTTTACAGGCACTTTTTGACCGGAAATCCAGTTAAAAGTGTGTAGTTCTTCTTCACAAAATGAGAGAATTTGATATTAATTATTGCAGACCTTGTAGTCAACACGAGGTCCTATTCTAAATGATGACTTTACAGGCAGTATGACATGTCTTAGTACAAAATATGCTCTTGCATTCTGGTGAGATCTCAAGTCCTTACATATAATGTTTATTTCCTGCTGTGACATCAATTTATTTTCTTGTAACGTTAGCAGAATTCCAACTGTGATTTTCTTTGTCTGTTGCAAATGTTCAACAATTTACAGGAGAAATTTCAGGTCATGCAGCTTTTTACACTTTAAACATATAAAGATTAAAGAATGAATGTGCAATCAGCATATAGAGAATCAATCCAGCTTTTACAAGAATGATATGGATGGTTCAGCTTCTCATATCCCAGTGGAATTCATAACATCTGCATTCACTGTTACCACTTCTGTGTCCCCTTCAACTTAATAGGCTCTTTAGAGATATAGTTTGGTAAACTGGAAAATACAGTGATAAAACTCTGTTTTTCTTTCTGGCATGACATGGAAAATGTCCAAGCACTTGTTTCTAAGAAAAAATGAACACTTTCTATTACAGTTTAATTTTTCTCCTTACTTTTCCCAAAGGCATAAACTCTTGTCTTTTTTTTTTGGTTTAAAAAGTTAGATACATCTAACTTTTGTTACAGAGACTGAAGGTATTAGAAAACAGTCCCTTCTGAATGGTGTCTTCATGGTTCTGTGCATAAGTGTGGACTTGTGGGATTCTGAGCGAAAGTCAAGGAATTGGTGTTTCCAAGTCTCAGTACTCCTCCGCACCTACATTTCATTACGCTGGAAATCTCCCTTGGCCAAACTATTTCCTACCTAGCAGTGATTGTGAGAGCAATGTGCACAGAAGCGCAGACATTGGTTCTTGACCTGCTAAAGTCACTGAGCCCATTAGGTGATGCGCGCAGTGGCCAGGTGGCAGAAGGAGCAGCGCCCGTGGCCGGCTGGCACTCCCGGAGGATCTCTGCCTCGGAGCCTGAGCCCCGTCCCTACCTACCAGCCCAACAGCAGGTCGCTCAGCTGGCAGGCAGAGTGCGGCTGCAGCACCAGGACAAAGAGGAGAAGGAGAGGCTCTTGTTTGCCATTCCAGTGGCGTTTATTAAAGAGGGGAAAATTAGCACGGACACACAGCGAAGAGAGGCGGTGGCAAAAAGCCCCCCGATTCTGGTGACATGGGTATTTATACAACTGAAATTGTGGGTGGAGATAACATAAGGAACCAATAGCAGGGGAGAACAGGGGAGGAACAATGGGTACAACAGCGATTGAGTTACAACAAGGGGAGGGTACAACAAAATTAACATGAACTGGGACCAATGGGGCATCGAACAACTTAGAACCTTCTGGAACATATGCATATGTAATATGAAAACTGAATATGCATGAACTGATTATAATAGAACAGGGAGGGGGAATTTATGAATGACAACCGATTAAAAGATGGGGGATAGGGCCTGTGCCATCAGGCGGTGGTATTCTCACTCTGACAGTCCTCTGCAGCTCCAGCTGCTTGTACCACCGCCACAGTTAGAGACCTCCCCTAGGACAGAGAAAAGGGTTTTATTTTGTTTTTTCAATTGCAGTTTTGAGACTTGTCCATTACTACATTGGTATAGAGACTGTATTTGGCAATGAGGAAATTTTAACTCTCGTAAGTAATTATTCCAATAAATTTCTATTAGAATCTGAGTTATTTGACCAGGGCTTAGATCCTTATCCCAGCAGATTCCTCTAAATCAAATGATGGAAACTTTGCAAACCCATGAACCACTTCCCTTCCTGTACTCATATCCTACAAGAAGCAGGAGGATACTTGCTAGCATTGTACTGAATACTATCCAATACACATAGGTAATAAAATAAAACTGTAAAAAAATTATTTGGGTTTGGTATTTTAGGTGCATAACAATTTCTGTGTATGTCTTGTAGTTATATACCAGTCTAGCTGTGGTTTTTAACAGCTGTTGCGCATACTAATAGAAGAATCATAGGAACAACCCATTTGTAGGTTTTGATGCAGACATTCTAATAATTTCACATGGAGAAAGTGATAATTCTTTTTTTCAAACAGTGAGTTTAAAAATGTGTTAAAACAATTACAAATAATGTATATGCGTGATTGTAGCTCTGTTTGTCAGTCTATTTCTTCCCATTTTTATTAATCCTAAGATATGCAAATGTTTTAGAATCCAATAAAAAACATGCTCATTGCTTATTTAACATTGAGATTTATTCAGATAATGTAAAATTTTAGTTATAAATAGACATGAATTATACTTCTAAATCTACACAGTTGTTACCTCTGCACTTCATGAATTTTGCTTTTAGTGATACAGTCACTGAAATAATTTTATAACAGCAAAAGAAGTCCTATAAAGCTATTTTTTGAAAATAAATATATTGTGGTATCAGATATCATAATCGATCAATCCTTTTGAAAGACACCACCCTGTTCGATTATCTGAGATTTTAATATACATATAGAAAGAAAATTAAATGAAGAATTAATTTTCTTATGAATGAATGCTATAAGCTTAATGAAATGTAGGTATATAAAAGAAATAAATACAGGTTGTTAACTTCTGTCTAGATATTGTAGGAGATCAGCAGTTACAGCAGGATGTAACCCATGACTTCTAAATATTTTGTCAAGACAAGATATTCTTGAAATAATGAATTTTGTCATTTTGGCATGATCTCACAGACCACTTGGTTTGAAGAAAGGAAAGCAGCAGATAAATAAAAATGAGTTAGGAGCTGGTGACACACTTTCTAATGAAATACCTGGAGTTCAAGTGGTAAATGTTTAGTTCTTCCACTATGTTCTTATGCTTGTGGCTATTGGAATTATAATGCATGTTCAAAAGTAGGAAGAAAAATAAGGAGAGTAGGATCACCAAGTAATTGCAAAGCAGGCCCTTCTATCTAGGACACACACACATGCATGCAATGCTATCTCATCAGGGAACCAATTGCATCCGGGAGCCTTTTGGAAGAAAGATGTAGGAACATCTTTTCTCTTATTTGAGAAATGATACAAGCGGCTATTTTTGAATGATTAATTAAAGGGAATCAATCTTCATTGCATTGCCACTGACATGAAAAGCACTGTAGTTGTGCAATAATCACATGCAATTATTCAACTATCCCTTCGGCAAGGACAACGTAATTAGTCCTGGTAGTGTCAAGAGATTTTCTTTATACCCAACAAATTGGCAGTTTTAATCAAGTGTTGCTGAAAATTTATCATAACATAGGGAAAACAATAGGTGAAGGTACAAGGCTCCAAGCTGTGTGAATCCTATCTACGACAGTACAAATTTACAGTACTAACAACGTGATGAATGCTACCCACCCTCGAATAAGCTGGTTATGATTGTGTATCAGTATCACACACCATAGTTCTTGTTTGTTTAAAATTATGGGCACGACCCTTCTCATGCCTCATTACTTAGTCTGCTTCAAGCCTTCACACCTGTTATCACAGCTATCAAGGGTGAACCTGAGCTGTCAGGAGATGTGACATAGGTCCAAGCCCCAGGCCAGCTGAAAACAAACACAGCTAAAACCAGGATCATTCAGCCTTCTTCAGTGCCTGAACTCTGAACACCTGTAAGTTGAGCTTCCCACATTCAGGAGCAACAGAGAGCTAGAAATTCCTGTAGTGTGTGGCAACATGAAACCAGTCTGTTATGAAGTCAGTAAGCTGCATCTTATATTCTGTGGCCAGACTCTCGGCAGACATTTAACAGGCGCTGATGTTCAAGCACTCTCGAGCCCCTACGCTGTGCCACATTTTGTCAGATTGCCTTGTTCCTGCTGTTGGGATGCTTGTAGTCACATTCAGCTATGAGGGCAGTCATATTTCTGCTAACTGTAACAGATTTATGCCAGTATGGAATTTGGTAGCACCTCTGGAGGAAATGCCTTTAAAATTGCCATATTACAAACAGCAGGTTCAGTGTGTACCGAGTATTGACATGAGAGAAATCAGACTCACAGAGGTAGCCACTGGAAAAGACAACACGTGCTAAAATTGATTACACATCTGTGATACTACCTGTCTCAGTACAGATAGATTCATCTGTATCTCACATACTCTCATAGGATGTAAATGTGCATGCTGGTTTCTTTGCTAAATCTTAAAAAGAAACAGTATGTTAATTTTTTTCATTGCATAATTATCTTTATATTACATTCAGTATAAGACAAATAAGACAGACAATGCGGGCAGTTCTTGTCAGTAAATCTGTGATGAGCTTGTTTTTATTTTTACCTACCATTCTCACTGTGGCTATTTGAATATTAGTAAGTGAAAGAAAAGTATGCCCTGCAAATAATTTACAGTCTAGAAAAACAATCCTGTTTACAAGCCTAGAAAGGTAATGTTTAGCCAATAGTTTTCTGACTGTCTTGGAAATTAAGATTTCTTTTAAGCTGAAAAATTTAACAACAATGCATAGTCCATTCTCTACAGAGTAGATTTGGAGAAGTGTTTGTTCAGGTTATATAAACCTGCAATACTTAGTGCCAAAATAAGGGGAAGAAAAGAACATTTTCCCCCATAAATGAGGTCTATTTTTCTGCATCTTTGCAGATTGAAGACGAGGAAAAAAGGTCTTTTCATTCCTCTATTCTTTTTCCTTTTCTTTTTTTTTTTTAACAGCTCTAAACACAACTCTTACAAATGCTGCTGGCCTGTATTGCAACACAAAGAAATCAGTAAGATAACGGCAGAAGCATTGTTCTTTCTGCCTTCAAGCATTGTGTTCGTCTTTATGAACTATCTATTTCTGCTAGATAGGTTGCTGAGTGACTTCATACCTTCTACTTCTGCTTGTCTTTTTCTAAAGGAAGAAGTAGTATGTTGTCTTTTTAATATCCACTGTCTCTGAGATTACTTTTGAGCTCAGAATGCAAAACTTTTCCTCAGGCAACATTTCCATTTTCAGTGTTTTATAACCTCATGAGTGGAACTGCACTGCACACTGACAGAAGCATACATTACTTGTGGCAATGTGTTGGTTTGTTGCATTGTATTGCATTTAGTGGAAGCACCATCTCCCTCCATCCCTCCACTCATCCCCCACCCCCCACACTCTCTCAGGGAAAAAAAAAAGAGGGAGGGAAAAAACGGGAAGAAGAGAGAGAGTAGAGAAGGAAAAAACAGAGTACACATACGCAGGAGATTTTGTGTATGATCTGAATAATTTTTAGCCCTGCAGAGGTCTCTTATCTTAATGACTTTCCTAAAAAGTTGTCTTGTCAAACACAGTTAAAAGCTTTTGCCTCATATGAATGGAAGCAATTTGGAAACAGCATAACAGAAGATAAAGAAACCCATTTGTTTGGCAGAATCATGCAAACGTTGAACAAATATATTTACTATCAGAGATTTTTGATTCTTGAGCACTACATCTCCTTGAGCATACCCTGTTCTTGAGCTATATTACCAGCAAAGCCTGATGAGTACATGTACTGTTCTCTTCTGCATTCCTATGAGGCATCAATACCACAACAACATCAGTCCAAAAAATTCAGTATTTCTGCAGAGACATACATAGAAAATGTACAGACTCAATCCATCCTGCATTGCCTGATATACATATATGTGTGTGTATGTCTATTTCAGCATGCTGCTTCCATCACTTCCATCAAGGTTTGTCATTCTTTTGATGTCTTCTCAGTCAGTATTTCAGTAAGATGGGTAGTCACAAAAAGCATAAAGCAGAGATGAAAACTAAAGAATCTATTATGTTGAAAGAAAGAGAAATGGGAGGAAGCAAAGTAGTAGGAGGGAAGATGTGATGAAATGTGGAAGAAAGGAGATGGGAAGGGCGTAAGCATATAATAAACTACTCTGAGAGAATCAGGAAGGAAACAGGAGCTGATTGGAGTTTGCAGCTGTATTCCATCCTAAGGCGGCTAATGGCAGTAAAAGAGTGCTGAATGAACTTATGAAGAACTGAACTGATAATAGTGTCAGAAAAATATACTACAAAGGACAGGAAACATCAGCAAGCAAAGGAGAAGAAGTTATCAGTGGAGAGGTAGAAAAGAAAGAGAAACATAAAAAGTGGATGGAAAAACCAAAAATGTCAAAATCTCAAAGTAAATATCTATATTATTTGCTCTTGTGTGGTGTCTGATTGTTTGATTTTTTAGTACATGAGTTGAAGGTCTGGTGGGTGGTGGTGGAATCAAAAGTCTGAGGGCCTATCAGACCTCACAGGATTTTGGTTGGTAGTAAGAAACAGAGAAAAGTGCATGCTCATTGATAGAAGGAAAAAAATTGATAAAGTTCAAACTACAACACGGAGACTTGTGAAATCGAACTGGGATCTGGAGTTTTTGGGTTATGTTTTTGTCACTCCTCTACTAATTTTTTCTTTACAAATTATCATTATTATTATTATTATTATTATTATTATTATTATTATTATTACTCACGAGAGCTTAGGCTGAAATTTTTGATTGAGTACACCTGATATAAGTACTCAAGAAAGAATATTTAGACATTTTTAATCAGACAAACTTCATCTTTATCAAACAAGTGTACAGATGCTGAAACTGCCTACCTGGATATCCTGTATTTAGGGTGGCCAATTGCTCATTGGAAATATGACAACGGAAAATTGAAAGCAAAGTCTTCTAGACAGAAAATAAATCAGGCTTGTATCTTCCTTGCTCCCTTGGCCTTTAAGGACTCCAGGTATTTTAAATTCCAGGGTTTCCAGATGCCAGGAAAACAGACAACAGACATGAAAGTTTACAGGAGTAAGTTTTTTATCATGTTTTTTTCACCTCTATTCTTTTAATGTTTCTCTCCTTCTGTCAAATCCTCAAAATCCTCTACCTGGGAGATGCAAACCCAAGTGTTTTCTTCTTCAACTTGCTCCGATTTAAAAGGATTTTAAGAATTGTATTATAGAAAGGATGCGACTAAATATAGATGTAGAAAAGCATATGAACAGTTCATAATACCCCCTCTAATATTACCGGTACTAAAGGCATATATTGTCAATAAATTATGAAAAGTGGACAAATGAATAAAAACTAAGCTTGACATTCAAGTGCTATCATGAAGTAAAAAATAAGACGGCGTAAAAATATAGTCCTGTTTCTAAGTATGACATGAGCACTTAGAGACCAGAGTAATAAGGTCCTGAATTTGATTTGAAAATGCTTGGGTCAGTTTTAGAGGTTGCTTCCTGGCTTTTAAGTCACTGAACACTTCTGGAAAAAAAATCTTCTCAGCAGATCTGACATATTGCTCATTATGAGTAGTTCAGCCATCTCCAGATAAGAAGGAGCAGGTGCAACAAGAGAGATTAAAGAGCATGGATGCATTTCTGCATTAAGGTCAGGAGAAACAGAAGACATGATTGTATAGGAATCCAGGCTGGGATTACAACAGTTACACGTTCTCCCTAACTCACCCTCCACGCCAATGTGTGGCTTGAATTTCTTGCTGTTAATATGAGGAGTCGGCCTTAAAAATGTTAAACTTTACATCACTAAAAAACCAGGGGCCATCTTCACATTCTCCTTTCCTCACATCCCACACAAGACCATCCTGCATTGAATGAAAAGGTTCAGTTAATCACAAATGAAATTTTATTTTAACTGTGGTTATATCACAGAATTGGTTTTGTTGCTGCAATTCAATTCTGCTTTGTCCTGTTTTCCTATTCTGGAGCCACTCATTGGGCCCCAAGTATACAGAGTGAATAGATAAACACTGAAGCTTGGTGCTGTGCAATTTAGCCAAGTGCATGCAGTGAAATCCACCAGGGTCCTCTAAAGATTTTGTAGTAAGGTTAACATTAAAAGGGAAATGCTCAGTTGTGGCTCATTCCTGCTCACTTCCAAGGTAATCAAAGGATTTGCAGTAACATCAGCTGGAATAGGTTTATATCCTTTTTAAAGATTAATCCTAGATGTTTTATGGCAGGTGGTTTATCCATCATCTCAGTGCCAATTCTCTAAGAAAACATCCCGAAAGTCAGAATTTGTAAATGACATTTTATCATTCACTGTGGGGTTTAATATTATGTGTCAATGTTATAAACAAATGCCTCCAGGAAAAGTAAAATCTCATCTTCTCTCAGGATATTAACATTTACAAATATTTGCTTCAGGTCTTTGGAGATGATTATATACTTCAGCTGCTGTCTTTTGACAAGTTGTAGATAAAGGAAAAAAAAATTCATGGGCTGAATTCTTCCTTCTTACATTGTTATGGATCAGGAGTAATTCCAGGAAGTCAGAGCATTTACCTCAGACTAAAGCTGATTAACAAGAGCAGAATGCAGCCCAGAGTTATATTGTGAGACTCACACATAAGCACAATCTGCAACTGAGAATAAATGTGTTTAATGTAACCTTCATAAGTCATCAGCGCAGATTCCTTTAATTTTGTTGTCTGTTTATTCATATTACAAGATGCCTTTGTTTAAATATTTCACTGACCTAGTTTAACAAAAAAGCACATCAATAATGTAAACCCCAACAAGTGAGCTGATACATTATATTTGTAAACAGTGGCATGTTTAATCAAATTGCACTGGATGATAAATTCAAGTGCTTGCTCTCTTCAGCAGGAAAAGAGCTCATGTTTATATTTGTTTTATTTATATTTACACCATTTAGTTTACCATCCTCTTTCTTCTCTCTTTTTCTTTTGTGCAGCCCACAGGTTGTTGCATTTGCTGTTTTGTATTTTCCTATGGAGTTTGAAGAAAAGTGAAGCTGAACAACAAAACAGTTACTAAGGCAGATAATTTTTGAATGATCTTCACTATTTTTATTCTGAAAAAATATTAATCAGGGTTCGGCATGAAGGATGTTCCATCATCTATTTGATTATCTGTTTCTTTGTCCTAACACTTAAGGAGCATCAATGTCAATAACTATTCCTTACCCTCTTCATGATACAGGCCCAAAGTGAAGAACAGTGTGTGACCAGAAGAACTTCCCACCTGAACAGAGAAGACAGATGGAAGTCTTGAAAGGAATGGATAAGTTTGCCTTTACAGTTTCTTGTTGCTTTTAGATAGATATAGGGAGCAGTACTCCAGATGAGACAAAGGGTGGGGCATAGCCAGGAGCTGCAGCCACAGCCCACTCCAGGGGCATCAAGCACTGATCTAGTCAGAACTGCACCTGCCCTTCCCAAGCAAACACTGAACCTTCAAAATTTGCAGTAGAAAATGAAACCAGGACAGGAAAAGAGTTAAAGAAACAGCTTCTCACTAGAATTCATATCAACAGCTTGCCTGGCTAGGCAGGATAATTCTAGAGAATAAGCTTATTCTTGTCAGAACTATGGCTCTTAGGGCAAGTAGCAGGTAAGCAATATACCTGAATTCTTACTGGTTTTTATAAACAATTTTTTTAAACTTATTTTCTAAACACTATCTTGAGACAATACATGTTTTAAGTGAAAAACCTGTTTCACAAGAGTAAAACAGTTTCAAAAAATTTACTTTAGGAATGTACAATTTTTTTTAAAATCATTTCTCTAATCTTGACACTTAAAAATAAATCTATTTAAACTTCAGTTAAAAGTGAATTTTAAATGTTAGTTGTCTTGGAATCCCAAGATGGATTTCTTGGAAGATAGCCATTTTTGGGTTACTCAGAGGGTTACTATACAGAAGCTTGTTCTTGAAACTTGGATCTGGACCTAAACAAAAAGTACAATCAATGAACAGTGTCTCTTTGTCTCTTAACTGGTATTTTATTTAATTGACATGCATTATTTTAAAAAGCCCTTCTTCAATGTTCTCTAATTTATCAGCACTAACTTTTAGTGGTGACTTCTCCCCCTCCACCCAGTTTGAACAGCTTACATAAGGCCAAGAAGCAGTTCTTTCACACCCTTTACCGCAGTTGGTCATAGAGCCAAGGTTTGGACTGATATTTAGTCTGCAGTTATTACATTACATATCATTACTCATTAATTAAAGTTAATAGAGCTATTTGCTTTAATATGCAACAAATTAGCTTTAGAAATGGGATTATATTAGGGTGATAACTTCTTGCACTATTCCAAGCTCACTGTCTAAAGAAGGCAGGGGGTTTTCAGAGGATTCATCACTGCCTTAAATCAATGCTGAAGAAGGCTGGTAGAACAGGCTTGCTATCTATCATCTAGGTAGCCACCACTGGCAGTTGTGGTGAACATTTCCCACGATAGAACTTGATGATAACAACAACATTTTTCTCTAAAGAAAAAAGAAATAACTCACCTAAGCTCATATTGCAAGTCATTAGTTAAGCCAAATGAAGGTCTTGAAGTTATCCTGGGGCACCTGCAACCGTACTCTTCCTCTAGCATCTAGACATATTAAAAAAGCACTAGCAATGCTAATTAGTGAAATTAAATTTTTAGGGCATTTTCTGTAAGGAATTTCTTTTCTTTCTTTTTTTTTTTTTTTTACAGACAGGTTTAGCATCAGGGTTTTTTTTACCAGCACAAGAATATATAGTTTCTTGGGAAGCATCCATATATTCTGAAAATTAGTCTCTTTCAATGCAAGTTAGCTGAGAGCAATGGTCTTATACCAGAATAAGGCTCTGCCCTTTTCTTCCATTCCCTCAAAATGCAAGGAATCAAGACAAATCTCCAGTAAAATTGAATACAAAGCACAGTTTAAGCCATACCCCTCAAGTCATACTTATTTTAGCACTTTTTCTTTGTGTCTGTGAGGAACGAAAACATAAAAATTGAGTGCTGATGAAGTATCCTCATACTAAAAGCCAGCTATGAGCACAAGAAATAGGAAGCTAACTCCAAGGCCTGTATGGTTTTTTGAACATTGTCTGCCAAATCTGTCAGAAAAGCAAGCCCATTCTGTCCAGTCTTTGTATGGCACTCTGGCTGGAAGCTGGTATTGTTGCTGAAGAGTATCAAGGGGTCTCTCATAGGCCGTGGATTCCTGAATCCAGAACAGGTGCAGTCACACCCTCTCTACAAACAGAACTACTTTGTTTGAATAAGCACAGCAGAGAAGAATGGGATGTATTAATAGCTAAATAGTGTCTTTATTAACAGTGGAACAGCTGGCAGTTCTGTATGACAGCACTCATTCCAATCTATTTTATCCAATTGCAAAACTATAAGCACACCGCATCAGGGAACCGAGGGGACCACACACAAGCAATCAGCCATTCAACAGCACTATAATTGCTTCACAGTTGGAAGTTTGTTCTGCTCAGCTACTGTTATTCTTTTAGTTTGAATTGTTGATGCACTGCAACTATCTGGAATCTAGCGTTGTTAATGCAGATAAGCTTGCTCAGAAAAACTCCCTTTGTTTTACAAGCCAGCCTGCTGCAGGAACTGCTGTTGTGCCTCTGAGGGTCACAAATGCCTCAAGTGCTGGATACCAAGACTGAGACAGTCAGGCAGTCTCGACATCTTGGCTGTATGTCCCACAAAATGATTGCCCTAACAAGGGGAAAAAAAAAAATCCTAGTAAACTCTTGAGATTCTGTTGTAGAACCTGAGAACCTTTGCTGAAGACTTCCTACCGAGCAAAGGAATAGACTCCATGAGTCCCTTTGAGATGTATAAATGGCTGAAACTGTACTAGAAACTGTGATGCAGCAAGGAATGCATTCTAGAAGGAATTGGTTTCAAGCACATTAGGGTTACACATGTAGGTAATGAGTGTGTGTCCGCACACGTCTTAGTGTGGGTGTAGAGATGATACAGCAAGGGTAGGGATATTAAATTTACTAGGCAAAAGAAAATTCAACTTGATACATTTGTATTCCTGAGAAACTAAGAGTTCATAGAATTCTAGCTTGCAGTTTGCAGTACTGCTGTTGATTACTGTCTGATCTCCTAGTTGTTTGCAATAGGCACACATCCTGATGCTAACATTGTTCATTGGAGCCTGATTTTGCAATTTCTTTCATCTGTCTGCCTTCTCATACCCATACATGATCACTTTTTCCCTTCCTACCACAGTATAATGCTTATTCGGAAAATTCTCAAAGTATACTTCAGAGAGAAGGTTAAAAATCTCCTGGCTGTAGCTAGCCTAGCAGAATCCATACAGATACAAAATTAAAAAATCTTTCTACTTTGCAGGGCTTTTAGCTTTCTGTTTTCTATCATCTTTCAGGATTAAATACTCAGACAACTAATTCCTATTCAAAGTTTACTGTTCAGTAGATCTCTCTCAGCCTTTATTCAAAACAGCATTTTAGTATACTGTTGTGACTTCTTTGTTATGCCTTGACACATGGCTCTAGGTAATAAAATAATGTGCTGTCCCAACTTGTTATCTGTTGCTGCTGTTTCAGGCTCTCCTTTTTTTACTTCATCTCTACTGATGCACCTTGTGGATAAATGAGCAATTCTTGTAGGCATAACATTCTATTTGTATGAACTGAGGATCACTGTTAAAACTAAAATTAGTCTCAGGACAGCTTGGAAAATTCTGAATAGTGAGGAAAATATCATATAAATAAATCACCAACCTTAAGAACGAAACAAAATTTTTATTGAAATTGAATTGTGAACTAGAATGTGCATATGAATGGTCAATAAATATTTAAAAAAAACCAACAAAAATGACAAAACAAGAATAATTAGGGAATCATCTAGGGTTGTCTTTGAAAATAGTAAAAAAAGCTAGATGCAGGAAATAATATGAAGGTGCAAGCTGTAATTGTGCATAAAAAATCAATTGTGAACGAAGTCATTAATAAACAACACCATTTTGTTTCCCACTGTCAGTGTTATTACATTAGTAACCCAGAATGCAATTAACGACTAAGTGCTCATTTAGCCTGTGTTTCTAGACTTTTCACTGTCTGCTCCAGGAGAGTCAGATTTGTGCTCTTAGGTTTGTACTCTTCTACCTAACACTGCTTCAAGACTTCTTACTTGACAAGGGGTGAAGCACCTTAGAAGCAGATACATAGCAAAACTTGTGATTCTGGGAGTGCGAGGAACACCTAGCTCAAGGCGACCAAATCCGGTTAGATTCCAAGTATTTAATGTCCGTTAGCAATGGGAGTGCGTTAGATGCACATACCATAATCTATTTCATGCACTACAACGCTGTTTCACCCTGATTCCCCTGGTAAGTGTCAGAAACCAGATGTGGTTTCAAACTATGATTCTGAAATAAAATGAAAAGGTAGTACAAAAGATAGTAGCCATTATGATTTGCAATAACATTAAGCAGAATATTTGGAAAAATTCTTCTGCAAACCATGTTGAGTATTTATTTATTTAGGGGCATTTAATACTAAAAGTCAGAGAAATTAAAATGTCCTATTGGCCCCAATAGAGATTTTAAGAGTCTCATCAGTTAAATATGGAATGTCCTAGCCAATTCTAGCTCAGTATTCCATTTCCTTACAATCCTACCAAATAAGCCGTCAAAGAAATTATTATTTGGTTTAGAATGATTTACAGGTAATGGTGCAAGTACAAAAAATTAAGCTAAACATATACTTTGAAAAGAAGAGCTGAAGGGGATTTGGGATATTTGATTCCTTCAGGTACAAGGTCATTCAAATCACCTACTTAATACCTTAAGATAGGTAATATCTCTGCACTTTCGATACTGTTAGCAGCTGCATGAAAAATTAATTTTTGTGACTGTGATGCACGGTACTTCATCTTGCACAAGTTTGTTCACCACTACCATATCGTGAAGGCAAGGAAAGTCCTAGAGCCATCATAAGGCAAAAAAAAAAAAAA